>PVJO010007502.1:0-81424 GCA_004026905.1 Hystrix cristata
AAGACTTTTCTCCTCTTAGTCACATATTTCTAACTAAATGCTTGTACTATTGTAGATTTTTCAGTTTTAGATGTTTTCTGTTTATTATCACTGAAGATGAGGAATTCACTCCTTTATACCTTTTCCTCCCTCACTCCTGCAATCTTCTCAGTATAGTTAGAATTTTTGACTAGTTCAGTATTCTCCACTTTCATTAAGACTGAATAGTGACAACTGAATCATGTGATGTACTATAGTTACATTTCTTTTTAATTTAGCTTTTGAATTTCTCTGAAATTAAAATGTGTTACTTAAAATTTTTACTTGCTTATTCTCAAGCTGTGACAGAAATGTTAATATCTTCTCAGCCCACTCAGGCATATCAGGTAAGCATTCGTTGTCTTTTTTTCCTGGTGATATTCCTCCTGGATCCATTGGTCTTTCTCCTCCAACCTGGTTTTATGGCTAAGGACTGTTACATAGCAGTTATCCAGGAGGTGAACTGTTTGTCCCTTCTGTTTGGAGAGCCCTGCTGAGCTTTTGGAACATATTCATGTCATTGCTGCCCTGTGGCAGAAGGACAGGCGTTTCAGGTGGGAGAAAATAAAGCATGGCGAGGGGGTGTTTAAATGTCAGAGTTACATAAATGTAAGTGGCAGAGCCAGGTTAGAATGGGGCTCTCTCAGCTGTAGGCCACAGTGCCCCCTGCAGCCTGGCACGAATGGCCATTGTTGCTGCTGGTCAATCTGCCGTCAAAAGCCCAGACCCCACGGAATGATTAGGATGGTGATCTGATGCACACTCTAACTTCTTTCATAACTGGGAGATTTGGTTGAATACTTGGACTTTGAATCGTGCTTCTGGAGTCTATCATTTAATAGTTAAACAGTTTGGAGATCTGGTCATGTAATCTAAGCCTGAGTATCCTCATTTGTAAAATAAGAATAATAACGCTACCTCATTGGATCATCATAGAGATTAAGATAAAATTCTAGAGGGCATGTTGTCAATACTTAGTGAATGTTAAACATTTAACAATTATGGTCTAGAAGTCTGCAGGAGTAGTGATACTTTTACTGTTGGATACTTTTACTAGTATCTTTGAATTTTGGCACCAGGTTCAGATACTGTGCAGGAGAGCTGTGCACAGCAGGATGTGGGGGATGTTTCTCTCCCTTGTGCAACCTCCGGTTAACAGGCCCTCCCGTCACCCCATCAGCACTGGTGCGGCCTGTTGGCCAGCTGAGTTCAACTGGCCAATAGGAAAATGAATTCCTTCCAGATGTGTCAGTTCATGCTTTTTTCTGCTGTTTATCTATTACATTTTTTCTTTATTGATGATCAATGCAAAAATGTTAAGCTTTTGGGGCAAGAACTTTTTCTTGTTTTAACTGTGTATGTCTGTGTACACATAAATTACACATACACAAATATTCACATATGTATGTTATATTTGTATGTGTACTAACTTGCAATATGAAATGTTTAGGAAGTGTTCTGTTACGATCTTGACTAAGTTTTGTCTGCCTTCTTGCATCTTAGTTCATTCACTAGGTCTCTCTTCAAGATGACCCTATTCAAATTAAAAACAAAACAAAAAACCCAGTAAACCAAACAAGGACATATGTTTTCTGGGCACTCACAACAAGGTCAAACCTACAATCTTGTTGGGGGAAACAAATCGGTAAACTGAACATTTACGCACATTAGAATGATTTAAATGTTAAAAGGCACAGCAATACGGGAAGCTTTATGCAACAAAAGTAAAAAATGTCAATAATCAAAGATTGATAAGGAAGGGCTCGGCAATATGCTTTTTAAAAGGCTATTCAAACTGCGTATTGTGGTGCATGCCTGGAGTCTCAGCATTCAGGGAGGCTGAGGGAGGAGGATCTTGAGAGTTTGAGGCCATCCTGGGCTACATAGTGAGACCCTGTCTCAGAAAAACAAAGGCTATTCAGTAAAACAGTTTGGCTGGATCATATAGTTTGATAGTTCTTATAATATGGGCTTTAACAGCAGTATATCCTATCTTGCCTTAATACTATGTTTGGATCCAGAAAGTACCTATTATGTTAATTTGCCTTAAAACATTTCAGTCCAGTGTAGTAACTGTTAGTATAAGTTGTCTTCTAGGAATAGTGAGTTGTCCCAATCAGATTCACACTCCAGGGATCACCAGCTAGCAATCCAATCAGGAAGCCCACACTCACCTGTGACTACTGGACGCCTTTGTTATCCATAGCTCAATCTATACAAGTCTTTGCTAATGAGCTTAATGTCAGACATATTCCCATTGGTGACACTGGTGCCTTCCTAATAATCTCATTGTAGAACAAGCTATTCTTTGTGAATTCAGCACTAGTGTGTGGACTAAAACACACCTGTTTCTAGCCAGTAGTACAGAGGATTACAATTGCCTGATACTGAACCACAGGGTGAGAGAATTTTGCCAGTACTTCACCCAGAGACCTCAAGTGACCCTTTCATGAAAGTGTGGTCAGATGGACTAAAAGGGCAGAAAGCTGGGACTTTTTAAAACTTAGATTGTATGCACAGTTGTGCTACTACTTGCTGATAAATTTTAATAAATGATTCTGTGTGAGGCAAATCGAGTCTGAGCTTTGCTTTCCTATGTTGATGCTATTATCTGCCAAAAAGAATTTAGGTGGTACATGACCAAAATGGTCATCAGTTTAGAAAAACAAATTTAAACTGGATGTAGTGGTGCATGCTTGTAATCTAAAGCACTTGGGAGACCGAGGCAGGAAGATTGCTGCGAGTTCGAGGCCAGCCTGGGTTACATAGTGAGTTCAAGGCCAGCCTGAACTACACAGCAAGACCCTGTTTTAAAAAAAATTTTTTTTTTAAAACAGCTCTAGTACTTTGAGTAACTCCCAAATAATATCACTCATCATCACCTATTTATCAAAGCAAGTTTATTTGGTTACTTATTCCAGACAAATGAGGTTCATGTGTACAACTAAGAAATAAGACAATCCAAATAAAAGGCAGGAAAAATTGTGTGAACTACACAACAGCTACCTAGAAAGGAAGAGCAGCTGCATTCTCTACAGAATACTGCAGTGATATAGCACCACTGACTTCAAAGATACTCTACTTTAATGATGTGAGTCTTTGCTAAAATGCAGCAATGGCTTAAAAATCGTAGCAAACCTGATCATCTTAGGTTCAATTAAAGTTTAAAATTGTATCAGGAAAAATATGGAACTTGGAAAGGAATGACTCTATAGTTTTTAAAAGAAACAGTTACTTTCATTGAAACTGGTTTTCTTCTATCATCTGCCTTGTTACTATCATAACCAACTTAAATTCTAAGCTTTGGAAAATTTATTATATGTTTAAACACAATTTTATTTATGTAAAAAGTATTTTAAACTAAAGTTCTTCAATTCACTCTGTTCTGACTTGAATGGCAGACATGAAAGCACAAGGGAGAATGCTGCCATCGAATTTTAAGGATTAGGGGATCTAATGATTTATTCCTATTTTGTTTCCACTAATGGTCATTCTAAGTATTGTACTCAGATCAACCCAAGGTTGAAATTTGTTGAACTAAAGTTTGACCATTTTGATGAATCTAACATGAGACATTTGAAATCTGATAGTAAACATTTTTCTAAACACTGACATTTCATGTGAATATAAAGAACTGTAAAAATTCAGTGTTCCAGAGTCCTCTGCCAGCCCATTGTATTAACAGCCACAGTACATTTTCAGAAATACACCACAGCAAAATCAAATGGAGGAAATTCTAAATACTCTAGGATTGCTCAATTCTGGTGGTTTCTACCCCTTACCCTTTTTGGGATTATGAAATCACTTTGAGAAACTGATGAAAAATGCATATAAACATTATGCATTTCCCCCCAGAAAAATGTGTATAAAAATGTGTAATAGTATATAATGTGTTATATACTATTACAAAGGATTCCCTAAGGATTCACGATCCCTAAATTAGGAATTCCTATTTCAAAACCATGGGACATAGTAGCAAATAGGTTTAGCCCATTTTCACTTAACTGTTACTATAGTATAAAATAAGCATTTTAATAACACTACTTAGGGTTGGGGATTTAGCTCAGTGGTAGCAAGCACAAGGATCTGCATTTGTATCCTCAGCAGAAAAAAACAAAAAACCCTACAATATTACTTAATGGCTTCCTTAAGACAAAGTCTTATTTTAAGCACCAGTATAAATTTTTAAAATTGTTTCCCCAGTTTTATAAGGTTTTAAGCTGGGTACTATCTCAAGTTGGTTAAGTCCCTAAGTTTTTGAGGCATCAGATAACTACTCTCCTTTGAAATA
Source organism: Hystrix cristata (assembly GCA_004026905.1). Lineage (NCBI taxonomy): Eukaryota > Metazoa > Chordata > Mammalia > Rodentia > Hystricidae > Hystrix > Hystrix cristata. The sequence continues at coordinate 4,310 of PVJO010007502.1, forward strand.
CACTATTCTCCAGAGCTAGTCATTGAAAAATGAGAAGAAAATATACAGTCTGAAAATGAACATATCTATATAGTGAAGAACAGGTTATTGACTTCATAAAATATATTTCTAGGTATAGTTTCACACTTGAAAACAGACACACGTAGTTAATGACTCTGAATGTAACATCTAATTCCCAGACCTTTTACTTACTTGGAATCAGAACAATGGAGGCCTCCTACTATGGTACTGAAAGTCCTTCCTTACTGGTCAGGATAGGAAACACTTCATTTCTGAACAAACCCACCATACCAAAAGCACCCAGCCAGCTCTCCAATTAACTAAGGAGTTAGCATTCTTTCTTTCTTTCTTTTTTTTTAGTGGTGGTGGGATGCTGGGGATCGAACTCAGGGCCTTGCACTTGCTAGGCAAGCACTGTAACCATTGAGCTAAATCCCCAACCCCAAGGAGTTAGCATTCAACAAAGAATAGTATCTTTGAGGATTCTAATGTTGAAACATTGACCATATCTTAGCATCATGATGACTGGACCCTTAATCAAGGGAAATGACATACTGTGGAATAAGCTTGTTCTTTCTTCTTAAACTCCACTGGTCACTCCAAAGAATCTGTTTATATAACATGGTTAACATAGATATATTATACAGGGAATTCATAAAAAGCCTTCCTTCCTAACCCCAAGCTGATTTAGATGCAGAAACACATACACATCAATCAAGTATACAAGATTTAATCAAATCCCCTATCAAAGAATTTTCAAAGTTGGAAGTCAAGTCCATTCACTTTTGTATAGTGTGTTAGTAGACATAGCCAAATACAAGAAAAGGGTCAGAATAGAAGCTACAACTGAGTCATGGGATTGCATTCTTGTTTTTGCTGTTGTGGAAAAAGTGAGTAACAGTCAGGTATGGTGGTGCACACCTGTAATCCCAGCACTCTGGGAAGCTGAGGCAGGAGGGTTGCAAGTTTGAGTCCAATCTGGCCAATGCAGTAAGACCCTATTTCGAAATAAAAAATAAAAAAAAAGGACTGGGGCTATAGCTCAGGGCAAAGCCCTGGGTCCAATCCACAGCATTTAAAAAAAAAAGAGTAACAGAAAATTTTTTTCTTTGCTTCTCTATGGTTGTTTTTTTTTTTTTTTCCTTTCCTGTTTTTGATGGTACATGTTAAACACTGGAACTTGCACTTTGGAGACATGGGGCCAGGAAACAAGAGTAGGAAAGGGAGGATACTGCTCTCTGATAATTCAAGAATTTGAACTCAGTGGTGAAGGGTTTGCCTGTGAAAATGGATTGTTACTTCTCCACTGACTAGATGGCATCTCCTGAATCCTATAAGATACACAACCAACTTACTCATTCTCACTAGTCAATGTACCAGTTTGTGTTTATCTGACAAGACCTACTAGGTGCTGAGTGAAAGCTGAAGAAGGTACTATATATCGGCATTCCTGACTGTGCAATCTATACATTTTTCATTTTCAAGCATAATTAAAAAATTAAAGAGAGACAGTAAAGGTTTTAAAGGTTTCTTTGAAAAGATGGTATCTTACAGTACATACAAAAATACTCTGAAAATACATACGACTTCATTTACAAAACACTGAATCAACATATTACAAGAATTACATGGTTATGATTTTAATAAACTCAGCATGCGTTCATGAAACTTAAAAAATATTAAGAAATGCATTGAAAAAAGCAGTGTAAAAAAAGACAACTCATACTGTTAAATAAAAATTACAAAGGTCCTGAGCCAATTATAATGGTTGGTAACAATGTCATTCAAAAATGCCTTTAGGTTTTAATAAAATCCACTGCTATTTCTGCATGCCTAGTCCGTGAAGAAACTGTTTGAAGTTGTGGGGTTATGGTCAGGGATTATCATGCCACGTTAATTTTACATCTCAAAAATACAAGTTTGCCCATACTTAAAGGTTCCTTATTGTTGATGGTGAAATGAGTTGTTCCTTGGTAAAAAATACCAGTCAACTAACAAGAATGGCATGAGATTGTAGGATATGTAATAATTTCACCATTCATATACTGACTTTCAGTATCCTGGCTATATTTTGATTTTTTAATAAAGATGCATTTCAAAGGCCTCCATGGGAGGCAAAATATAGAGAATTTATGGTGCCCAACTCTTACGTAATCACTGGACTAATCCTCCCTGGTAGCTATGCAACATTTGGACAGAAAGGCACAAAAACTTAGAAGTTTAAATATTCCATGTGCCAATCTGGGAAAAAATAATTTAAATCAACAGAACTGACAGTACATCTACACAAATGAAAAAAGCAGAAAAGATACCTCACATTCATGTATCTCAGGTTTTACAAAGTGACTTTGATGCTAAAGTAAGTATGTTAACATTTGAAAAATTACAAGACAATTTTTTTTTTGTTTTCAACTTTTTCAACTCTATACAATGATTAATTACAACATAAGACTTTAACACACATACACAAAAAAAGTTCAAGACTTGTTCTGTCAGTGTCCAAGTGGCTAAGAACCGGTTCCCATAACAGAGAAATAAAACACCTAAAGTTAAGGCAGTAAAACCTCCAAATGCAAAGCCATAATACTGTAGATGACAATTTGATAGCAGGTGGTCCTCAGGAGTGTATGTAGCAATCAGTGAGCAAATGCTACAGCATCTGCAGGTCAAAGTGTGAGAGTTCAAAAACCAATTCGAGGTTGTTAGGCTGATGACTGTAACTTTCACCTATTTTATGTGACAGCCGCTTCTATTCTGAAAAGAGTGGCTGCATCTATGCCACTATATGACTGTGTGTTCACTTAAGTGAGGAGGCACTGCTTTTACCGATTAAGGGTCAGTCGAATGGAATTTTTGATGACACGAATGTTGTTTGCTGGAACTGGAGATGATGAATCTGGTAGTTCTTTACTGGGCAGTCTCTATTAGAAAAAAGCAAACAAACAAGGAAGAACACAGATATATAAATTATAAACGCCCAACAATCAGTCTGTACGGGAAAGGAGGACTCTGTTAAATCAATCACCACTTCTAGATTGAGAGAACTCGGTCTTCCTTGAAGTCAGGCAATAAAATGACACCAAGAAATAGGAAGTGCCTGGTGATTAAAGCAGAAACTATTGGGGTGTGAAGTGAAAAATGAGGAAAGCTTGCTATCTGAGAGTTACATTCCTCAGTTTCTATAATACATTTATGGAGAACACTGTTAACTGTGAAATATGTAAATTTTTAGGAAAGCTGAACTTCGCAGTCTAGAGAGGTAACCTTGATGATGGAAAAATTCAGGGACCTCTGAGTGCAAATTCTGTATGAATTCTGAGGACACTAAAGATTGTTATATAAGGAAGGGAAAATCTAAGAAAGTGAGAAGCAAAGAAAGATTTCTAAAATACAGACTTTTGTGTGATAGAAATAGTATGATCAAGTTGCTTTCAAGAGATGACTGTAAGCGTTAGTGCTCTTAAACAAATCTATTTCTATTTCCCCATTCAAAAACAAAACAGAAACCCCAAAAAACTATGAAAAAAATTTCGGTCATACATAAAAGTATAGAACGGGGAAATAGGGCAATGAAGACGCCAATGTCGTAACAAAACCTCAGACATTAAAAGCTGTCACATTTGTCTGGTTTAACCACTTAACCTTTGTACATGAAATATTTAAAACCTCAAATGTGTCATTTTACTCTTTTATTCTTTAATACCCATCCCAGTATTTTTTCTTCCATTATCACACTATAATTTTATAATATATATACACTTAAAAAAAACCTCGAACTGTGTTAACAAATTCTACAACTAATAGCTTGTGGAGACATTATTTTGCTTTCAAATGGCCAATACATTCCAGGGAAGCTGAGAAGATGAAAACTGATTGAAATGGGAAGCACTTTATTTTTTAATGGTGGGGTAAAAATAAGTCATTTCATTCACTGTGAACTCTTGAGAAGGGTTTTCTCTGATTCATACAGGCTGCTTTTTAAGCACCTATTAGCTTACCATGCTTCATAATACTATGTATTATTAGTTTTAGTAGTAACTCTTAAAAGAATAAATCTTTGAGATTTAGGGGTGCCTTAGCTTTTTTTTCTTTAAACTGGAGATTAAACCCAGGGCCTCACACATGCTAGGCAAGTGTTCTACCACTGAGCTATACCCCCAGCCCCATTTCTTTAAAGACAAAGAAATAAGGGTGAACACAATCTAAATAAACCATGAAGTTTTCTTAAACTACTACTTCTTTTTTTGGCTTCTGAGGTATGCATATTCAGGACTCTCTACCTTGTTTGCTATCTCTACCCTTAACCTTAACTATTCTGTTGGTCATTGAGAAGAGGGACAAACTCTTACCCTTTTCTAATGCTAGGCTTTTAATAAACTTTTTGTACTTGTAGATCACCTATGATATTTTTGTTACCTTTTTGCGTGACGTATCAATAGTTGGAATAGGCATAGATTCTCCTCCGACGGTATCCTAAAAACAGAGTATAAATATAAACAAAATTTTCTTTCTGATATGCAACACTTATTCCTACTTGAAATAAAACATAAGCAAAACCTGTATTGCAGATATAATCTGATCTAGTTTCTAACATAGAACTTTTCCTGACACATTGCTCTTTAAGTATTCTATATAAAGAGCAAAATAAGAGAGGAAGTAGGGGGGTACATCTTTTTCAAATAAGAAGAGTCAAGAGACGGAGGGAGTAGGGAGGGAGAGGAGGGGAAGGGGATGCAAAGAATAGAGATGTGTTATGTACATGGACCAACTCCACACAAGGAGTAATACAAATGTATGCAATATTTAATACAAATGCATTATTAAATGTAATAGATGTACTATATTAATGAATGTATTAACAAATGTAATACATTATGTAATTCAAATGTAATAAAAAATAAAAACTGAAACAAAAAGTATTCTGAAGGATATTATTAATTTATGTACCACTGATTTTCTTTTTCTGTCTTCAGCAGTGCGTGAGTCCTTAAATGCTGACTCAAGTCGAATAAACTAAAATACAAACATTAAAAATGAGTTATTACATCTCTGTGAAAACCATACAACCTATATAAAGAGAATAAATAACTGATTAGGCTATCATCAAAAACTACTCCAAACATGAGTTGGTGAAGGAAGAGATTTTAAATTAAATTGAATTCTACTGCCATTAATTTTTGCAGTTTGAGTGACTTTTTTGGTTAAATCAAGTCAGGTTTTAACAAATCTGAATAGCATTACCACCACCTACTGGAAGCAAAGAGGCTCAACCTAACACTGAAGAAACAACATAATTTGGTCACTAATAGTGACCTGTATATAAGAGAGAAATTCAGACCAACCATTCAAATTTTTCAGACACATCAGTAATTTGAATTTAAGGATGAGCACTTGATATTATTCCTTCCGAGTTTGAAATATTGTTTTCAAACAAACAGTCAATTCCTTAGAAGAAATTTACATAGCTACAGAGAATTGTGGGTTTCTTCAGTATTAAATTAACCTTAAAAAAACTCAGTTACTGAATCACAACTAAAGCTGTAACTTTACCTTTTCTATGTCTTTCAACCTCTTAGGTGTCCCATCTATGGATGGGGAATGGGATCTTTTGGGTGTAACATTCTTGGTCATATTTGATATTCCATTTAGATGCGGTTGTCCCTGGGCAGGGTTGTGGGGTGTTGTTATTCTAGGAATGACATTTCGCCCTACTACAGTAGGAATGGTGCACACAGCTGGGGGTGATACAGCTTTTACTGTAGAGTCAACCTCTGAAAAAGAGAAAAATTATTTCATTTTTTTCTCTTATTTGAAAAATAACTTTGATAATTACTTATTCAATAAGAATCATTCATAAAAGTTTAGATACATACTTGCACCAATTACTGGAATAGACAGTCCTTGAGCTGGTGGAACACTCAGTGGCTTCTCTGCAATTACAGCAGCAGGTTCAGCACTATTCCTATAAAAGTATTAAATCATCATCATTAAATGATTTAATTTCTGTAGGATTCCCACATGCTTTTAAGTTCATACCATCTCCCACAGCACAGTTAAGTATTTCTAAACAAGAAACTGATTAGTGGCTAGTAAAATAAAATCTTAACGATTAAAAAGACATTTAGCAGTGGTTGGGGATTTAAAATGCTCGGTGGTAGAGCACTTGTGTAGCAAGTGCAAGGCTCTGAGTTTGATCCCCTGGACCCCCTGAGAAAAGTTCACATTATCCTCAAATAAACTGAAGACTGAAAGAGTAGTTTTAATATGCAGACCTTTCTGTTTCTCCTGCAGGAGGACTTTCAGGCTTAGAAGGTTTGTTTGCAGACACTGGGGAATTGAGAGGCGTTCCACTGTCTGTGTCTCTGGAGCTGTCCAGACAATTGCCATCTAGAGATGATCTTTTGGACTGAAGTCCACCTGAACTTCGACTGACATCAGAGAGACTTTGCTGAAATAGAGGAAAGTGGTTAGAATTTCAAAACACAAATGAGAATACGAAGATTATTTCAACTTTAAAGTGCATATAAGCAAATTATCTCTGATTACAGAAGGTAAGGCTTTCAGTTCTAGATTGAATTGTCTTTATCCTTTTTCCTCTTTCTCTCAGTAGGTTTGAGAGATACAAAAAAATTCAAATTTGTTCTTACGATTGGTCTCAGTGGAACCATATTGGAGAGTTAAGGTTACAAACTTACCTTTTTCTTCTTTTGCAGAATCTCTGCTGGAAGGTAGTGATGAAGCTGTTTTTTCTTTACATGAGTTGCTTCAATTTTCATTCCCTCCTTCAGCATGTTTATATTGTTTGCCTGTCTGTATACTGTAACAATATTAATATGTTAAATGGGAAATTTCTTTCTGCAACAAGAGCTGTTTTCTTATTCTGAAGTGCATATACCTTCAGTATCTCCCCAACCAGGGTGAGAATGTTGTTCCTTACACAGGCCCTGGGTTCAATCCCCAGTAACACATGCACACACGCACCTCTTACCCAACAAATATTTCCAAAATACTTCTATCAGTCACAATCGTATTCAAGAATTGACTAGTTCTGCATGTCCATCTTCTAAGACTTTCTCATAATCAAATCTCATTAACAAGATAAATGTATAGGCAAAAACTTTTTTTCCCCAAAATCTTGTTTTTTGCTATTTTTCCAAAAGACAACCTCTCCTCATAATTACCTGCTCAAGCCTGAGCCAATTTTTACACTAAGTATCCAATATGCAATTCAAGCTTTCCCTTGTCCACAAGGCTTCTTTTACTCTTGTAGCCCATATTAATTACAGAACATCAGACTTCACAAACCATCTGTAAGTACATCCTTATTGCACAGGGAGGGAAATGAGGCTCAGTAGCTCCAACACCTTGCCTGAATCAGAATGCACACAGATCTCCATTTTTAGTGCTTTGTAAGAAAACTAGTTATATTATCACATAATTACTTAATGTATTTTGTGAATAGCCAATTAGATTAAAAACTACTGAAGACAGGGATGGGAGGCTTGTTTTACACAACCAATTACTATGAATTGTAGTAAATTTTTTAATTTCTTGAGGCCTAAAGTTTCCACATCTGGAAAAGAACATTTTATATATCTATACTAAACAGAGCATCCCAACAGTCTTCTTTTCGAAAATTTGAGACCAAATTAGAATGGGAAAATCTATATCTACGTTCTCATTCCAGATTACTTATAAAATAATTACTATGAGTGCCTTTTCAAGTTGCAGATTCTTTGGGGACGTTCCATTCCCCAGGAATGTTTGGCTTTTTTTGTTTGTTTTTTGAGACAGGGTCTCACTATGTAGTTCAGGCTGGCCATGAACTCACTATGTAGCCCAGGCTGGCCTTGGACTCTCGGTGATCCTCCTGCCTCAGCCTCCGGAGTGCTGGGATTACAGACATGCACCACCACACCCAGCCCCCCAGGAATGTGATTTAGTGCTTCTAAGGAATCTGTGTTGCCATGATAAATGTGTGGGCTAGTTCAAAAGCATTTAGAAAACTCAGATGAGTGAAGAAAAATAATAGCATGAATATATACTATTCCAGATAAAGACAACCCAAATTTATAACCGACATATTAAGATATTCCGGAGAGGTGTGGTAGGGGGCTAGATATGAAAAATATTCTTGATCCTGAAATATATTCAGCAAGTCTTATCTACTGATATTTACTTCACATAAAATACATTACAAATTAACTCATCTTGGGATTACAAACCATGACTGAGGGGGCTGAGGATGTTGCTCAGCGGTATAGAGCTTGTCTTGCAAGTGCAAGGCCCTGAGTTCAACCCCCAGCACCCACCAAAAACAAAAAACCATGGCTGTGCACAAGAATCATCATCTATGGAGTTTTCATTAACTTTCTGTTTTAAAACAGATAACATATTTACATGGTTCAAAATTCAAAAGGGTTTAACAATACTCAGGCAGTCTCCCCACATTTGTTCCCTAGACTGGCTGTCTTTCAAGTAGAAGCAACAACTTTTGCCAGCCTTTTTTTTTAAAAAAAAAAAACTAAATTATCTTTCCAGGAATATTCTATGTATTTGTAAGCAGACATGCACATATTTTTATTTATGCAAAAGGTAGCACACAATACACATTATTTTGCAATCCTTCCAACTTAATATGCCTTTGAAGTGCTTTGTCATGCCTTTCCTTTTATTAACAGCAGCAGATTTCCACAATATGGACACACCATTTAATTTAACCAATTGTGAAACTTCAAAGAAAAAAAATACAGCCAACAGACTGTAGGCAGATACTACTGAGTTACAATTAAAGTTGAAAATCACAGCTCTATGATTACCAAGTCTTACCTGTATCAGTAAAGGACTGTATATCATATGTCAAGTCTATATTAACACTCTCTGCATTTTCTACTCTCCGAAAAATTATCCCAAGGAACCACATTGATACGTAATTGTTGCTGTAAAGTAAAATTTAAGAATTTCCATTAATTTTTTAATAATTTTACAGAAGCTGTTTGGTAATTAAAACTTAATCCCTATGTCTCTAGCTCATAGATTTCAGTGGTTTGGTTAAATTCTTAAAACTGACATCCAGAACTAGTAAATTATCCTGTGTTGTTCTAAAAGAATTAAGTGGCTTTGAAAGTGACTCGCTGAATATATAATGCTCCAATCAGATGGAATTTTTGCTGGGTCTATGGGCTACTAAAGCAGTTCATACTTATTTTTAATTCCTGGTCACTCATACTAAAAGATGTAAAGAAAGTGGGGTGGAGTGGGGTGGAGTGGGGCACACCTGTATTCCCAGCACTTGGAGGCTGAGGCAGAGAGATCACAAGTTTGAGTTCAAGCTGGGCAACTAAGCAAGACTGTCTCAAAAAATACAAAAAAAGTGGTGATGTTGCTCAGTGCAAATCAATCCCCCATCACACACACACATGTGCACACATGCAAAACTATTAAACCTACCCCACTGATGCAACTGATTTGAAACAATACATATGACAAATCACATTATTTAAGAAATACAATACTATAAAACAATTAACTTACTCTTTATGATGTTCTTTATTTCCTGGGAATGACTGGGGATTCACATGGGCAAGAGTAATAAATTCATTCCGTTCCAAGTTTCCAACAAGTACACGGATTTTAGATTCTACTAATCCAACCCTATAAGAAACAAGTTTTTTCTTATGGCCATATTAAATTTTCAAACTGTATTCAAGTAAACCAAAGAGCATGTTAACAATTAAGATTTATACATTCATTTTAATAATGTAGGCTGGGGCCAAGTGTGGTGGTACACACCTATAATCTCAGCACTAGGGAGGCTGAGGCAGGAGGGACTGCTGCGAGTTCAAGGTCAGCCTGGACTATATAGTGCGTTTAAGGCCAGCCTGAACCACATACTGAATCTGTCTTAAAAATAAGAATGTAGTCCAATATAATAGGGCCTATCTAAAACACCATTCAGGCAAATGACAAATTTCACAAATTTCTGTTATGTTCTCTCTCCCTTTTCAAAAAAATTTTCTTATTTTTAGAACTGGCCTATTTAATACATTTCTGAATCTAAAATACTCTGCCTTGGTTAAGACTATGAAATAATTATGACTTGACTAATCTGTTTCCACTTTCAAATCTCCTATCTAAACACTAAGGCTATAATGTAAACAAAAAAGCTAATACTGGCACATAATTCATGAAGTAAACATGCGCTGATTCACAAAATGATTAGACCTCACATTTAAAAAATTAACTAAATTCAAATTAGAAAAATAGTTTCATTACATTTCTGAAACTTCATTTTCTTAGATAAGAAATGTGACTAATGTTCACATCTTAATTTATCAGTGAGTTTATGAGTTAGAATTTTTTCCAAACACTGGTCAAGGAAACAGCCACACACAATATAAACAAACAAGTACTTGTTGTGCTCCAACAAAACTTTATAAAAAATAGAGGTGGGCAGACTGAATTTGGCACAGGCTGTAGTTTCCCGACACCTGATTTAGTGCTCGCTTCAGCAGCACATATACTAAAAAACTGACACCTGATCTAAACAAATTAAATACTCTTTAGTCAAAGAATTTTCATAGGGTTCCTTTACCAGTGAAGTACAATTAAACCCTGGAAGCAACAGTAGGACAGTATTCTGTTTTGCTTTTCCAGAATTGAGACTAAAGGAAAGCAGAATGAACTCTGGTGGCTCAGCAGCTTCCACCCAAAGAAGTCAGGAATGTGAATATGCTGGTAGCGTGAGAGATAAATCTGGATGCACTAGAAAGAATATACTGCTCCTAGATAAAAAAATATGTCCTATCTCTTGACAGTTTAAAATTCTGAAACTTTTCATGTCACTGTCTCCTAAATTAAAGATATATAAAGTATATTTCATTCCAGTTTTGATGGAGGAAACTACGATAACAAGGATGAAAAACTCGGTAAGAATCTGGGTATCAGACTCATCCAAACAACATCAAAATTTTGCTTAAATCTTACTCAGAAGCATCGAAAAGCACAATCTGCAAATATATAATTATGTCACTCCTGATTCTGAAACATTAACTTGATGGTATTTCTTAATCACTGATGCTCCTTAGTCATGTGTATCAATCACCAATAAAATTTTGCAAATCAAGCAAGAAAGTACTCTGTTTTATAAAGGGTAAAGCATCATAGAAATATATTATTATCACCATGCAGTAGGTAGAGAAGTTGAAATGTAAGTCTTACCACTCTAGATGGTTTTCTTCTGTTGATGCACTGGCAGTCAGTACTATATAATGTCTGAAGAATTTTCAGCAACAATCAGGAAAAAAAAAAAAAAAGACAGAAACATTGGTGTCTGCTTTTTCATCATTTGTCTTTCTCCTTCCCAGTGAACAAAAGGGCAATAAAGGGACACAGTTGATAAAAATTACGCATGCTCTGGTTTTCACAAAATTAATTCTAGACCCCACAATTTAAAAAAAAAACTGCACTTAAAAATCACTAATACCATACTGGATTTGATACTAGGAGGGTAAAGGAACTCTATTATTACTTAGGATTTCTATTAATTTATTCTCTACCTTCCTTAAGAAACCTAAATAATAGATGTTACCAATCACATATTAACTCTCTACATCTAACAGTCTTCTTATACACTCACATTCACAAAGTACAAAATTTCAAATACCTATACTTTTGAAAGAAATTTGGTGGCTCAAGTAGTTTGGACCAATCTGATTTCCCTTGAAGAATTTCATCTGTAACTGCAAGACCTAAATTAGAGAGAGACGGTGAAAGACACTCAGATGGTTTTATCACTCTACCCCCCTAAAATTAGCCCCAACAAATGCTTGAGTTATAAAATGTAAATATACTGTTTCTCAGAACCCAAAAATGAAGTTCAGCCAGTTCAGACTGTATAGGCTCAATTTCTGGCTTTAATATCAACATATACTTTGGAAAATATATGAAAGAATTTTTAGGAAGGGTAAATTATATATTTCTAACTGCCAATCCATAGCTGCAACAGGAAATAACATTGTCAATCAAAACCTTGAGGGAATATGTCAAGGAAAAGGGGGTCAACATGTTTACCTTGTTTAAATTCTTCTACCATTACTGTTCGAGTTGATGTGGACACATTATACGTAGAATTCTGCTGTGGATAGGCAGGGGTGATTATGGGCATGAGGTGATACCTATCTGATGGATTTACCTGTGAAATCAGAAGCAGAATAAGCTTATTTTAGCTGTCCTCACTTCATTTCCCCAAAAGTCTGAAGAAAATGAAATATAAATTCAATACTAAATGTCCTCAATTTTTTTTTTTTTGAGACAGGGTCTCATTATGTAGTCCAGGCTGTCCTCGAACTTGCAGTGACCCTCCAGCCTCAGCCTCCCAAGTGCTGGGATTACAGGTGTGTGCCACTACACTCGGCTATAAATTTCCTTAACTCCAAGAAGTACATTTCCCTTCCCCAACATCTATTTCTAAAATCAGATGTGTCTGACAGCCAAAGTCAAAGAAAACTGCAATTTATTTTTCCTCAGAAACGCTGTTAAAGTGATGGTGCATCTTATAAACAATGGCCTTTCAGAGTCAAAGAAACAGTATCGTAACTGTAATAAACATTATTTGGTCCAGTTACTCTCAATCCTTTTTCTGTACCCACTCAATGGATAACCTCCCCTTGGTTACTCAGAGGAATAAGCACTCACTCTAAAAGCAAATTAAAACACAAGGTATATGAGAATTATGGTACCTTGGAATCATTTGTCTAAATTGCACTGTAAAGTGTATTTTTTACACACTTCAGTACCTTATCATTAGTAACTACTTGTGAGACAGTTTTTTACAACTAAGTATGACACTGTGGTTGATATGCCTACTCATCTAGTCTTACATGGGTGATTTTTAATGATATAACATTTAGATCTGTGTTAGTGATCCAAATCATCTGCACAAAACAACTTTGCAAAGGGAAGGAAAAGATTATAGCTCCAATGAAGAAGACAAGCAGGAATAAAGGGAATAATTTTTAGATTGTAATTTAGAGAAATGTTCTTTCCTTAAAGAAATTCTATACTAAATCACATACCCGAGGATCCCAGACAGGCAAATTCAAATTGCTTTCTTCTGGTTGTTTCAGCAGCACAGGATTTGGCCACTCCCTAATGTAAACAAGGCAAATGAACACACATAGGATATCACTTCAGATACCAAACAAAATACTAAAGTCATAAGACTGTTCCACCCTTTACACAGCAGATGTTCGGAGTATTTAATTAAGGGAAAAAAGTGTACAATGGAAAAGATTATTTTGAGGCAGTGTTCTCTTTTTAGTTGTAATTAATTTACTCATCTGATTTTTTTGGGGGGGTGTGAGGATTGAACTCAGGGTCTTGTGCTTGCTAGGCAAGTGCTCTACCATTTGAGCTAAATCCCCAACCCCTCTTTGATTTTTTTGAGACAGGGTCTTACTATGTAGTTCTGGCTGGCCCTGCACTCACTATGTGTAGCCCAGGATGGCCTCAAACTCATGGAGATCCTCCTGCCTCAGCCTACCAAGTGCTGGGATTACAGACATGTACCACCATGCCTGCTTAGTTGTAACAAATTTAGACTGAACCTTTTCCTTCCTTCTTAAATGCTTTCATGGATTTAATTTTGATAATTTAGAAACAATAACATTTACTGAAAATAGTAACAAATCAATGTGTTAGCTATGATTATCATCTCTATTTTACTGATGAGAAGAGCTTAAACAACCCCTCTGTAGCTGGTAATGTGCACAGCAAAATCTATTGTAACCTCATCCCAAGCTAAATGTCCTCATTTACAACTCCCTGCAAGAAAGTGGTGTATTAATTTAGCCATTAAAAAAAAAGAGATGAAATGCAGTAATTTATGACAATATAGAGAGAACTGGAGGCCATTATGTTAAGTGAAATAAGCCAGGCAAAGAAAGACAAATACTGCCTGATCTCACTTCTATGTGGAATCTAAGAACACAGATCTTACAGAAGTTGATAGTAGAATATTACTACCTGAGGCTAGAAAGAGTAAGGCAAAGAGGAGGATAAGGAAATTTTAGTGTATAGGTACTCAGTTACAGTTTGATGAGAAATTTCTAGTGTTCTTCTGCACAGTAAGGTGATGAAAGATAATGCTAATTGTACTGCTTATCATAAAAGCTAAAGAGAAAATATTTAGTATGTCTTCATCACAAAAAAGACAAATATTTGAGGGGATAGATATGCTTTTCTTGATCTGAATATCCTAACATCATATCATGGTGTCCTGTAAATATATATGATACATATGTATCAAAGAAAAACAAAGAAATAAATAAACTGCTATCTGGAGGTGCTAACACTGCCTCAAATTTGCCAAGTTTTTAAAACCTAAGGAATATTAAAAAAAAAAGAACTGAAAAAGTCTATGCACAGCTATTAAATTTACATAAAGGAAGAAATTAGTAATTAGTCAAAGTATATATACTTACCATTTGGAAAAAACTAAAAAAAACTTATGAACTAAAGTAGACGCGGCTGCATTTGGATATAGTTGGCAAGTTCTTGCAACTAGCATTGCCCAGGAGACACCACCAAGGAATCCTAGCATGTTGGAATAAATACCACGTCCTGGAAAATTAATGTATTAATTATTGTTAGGATATAATACTATCCCTGGCATTCAGTGGGACAACTTCATTCTTAACAATGTTTCTTAGAATTTTTCCCCTAGGGACATAATATTAAAACTGACAAGCAGTCATTCATACTAAGCCCACAGCCTATTAGATCACCAGGATCTCCACTCATTCCCAGATTCACTCAGAGCTACTTCTAGTCCTATATACACCATTCATGGTAAGTGTTGTGCCCATTTTCATTGTTTAAATATCTTTAGATACACAAATTAGTTACTAATGTGCTACAAACTCCCTACAGTATTCAATACAGTAACATGCTGAATAGGTTTTCAGCCTAGGTGTACAGCAGGCTATGTCATGTAGATTTATAGAAGTGTGTTCTATGATGTTTGCACAAAGAAATTACAGACATTCCTTGTTTAATTGCAGACAGAGTCACCATCTTGTGACTAGGTTCTACATGAAAAAGTGTATATAGTATGTACATTAGAATGTTCAGAACAGAGAAATGGTCACAGGAAACTCCAACTTGATGGCTTTGCTTTTATTTGGATAACTCTTACATGCAGTACTATACTGTGTAACAGAACATAAAACTACAGTACTGTACAGTACAATCATCAAACAAGGTGTATAAACAAGGTGTACGATACAGAAAAGAAGACATGGTAGCTCTATAAACAAGATGTACAGAACCGTACCAAAAAAAAAAGATGGGTCATAAGTCTGAGTGATGGGTCATAATTCTCAACAGTCACTAACAGGTGGGTTGTTAAAATGAAGAATATCTGTATTTAATGATGTATCTCTCAGACTGTAGCACCACTGTTAAGTGATGCATAACTAAAGTTACAAATACAGAATGTCCTGTGCCACCCGGGGACTAGGCAAAAAGCCTTTTATGATATATTTAATTTAAAAAGTTTGTTACCAAAAAAAAAAAAAAAATTGTTACAGTAAAAGACACAGTGCCATTAATTCCCCTCCAAATACTCTACCCCTAACCTTGAACACACTTACTCCATCATTCTTGGCAATGTGTCTTCTATAATAGTAAGTTAAAAAAAACACTATTTTTGATCACCTCCTGCATATACAGAAGTGTGTCTATGTATGTGTATGGCAGAAACCTGAGATGAAAAATCAGGAGGTTTATTTAGCTTTCACCCAAGGAAAGAAAGCCACGCACAGAACACGTAACTATTACGCCTGAAAAATGAACTGGTCCAAAGTTTACTGGCTCTCAATCCTTGAGGTTATAAATAGGCTTGGAGTTTTCATATGTGCTTCTATTACCGTAACAATATTAGAATTTTATAATGTAAACATAAGACTTGGATACTCACGTTTTGCCCATAATTTGACTGCTCTTAGGGTGAGTCTAAAAGTTTCTTTATTTGGTACTAAATGCAAAATTTCATCAGTAACTCTACATCCTGAAAAAGATTAAACATTCATTTTTCACTATGCAAAACTCAATTCAAGTGTTTTCCTAACCTCCACATTTTCAAATGCTACAAATATGAAAGATAGTAATATATCAGGTTTATTTTCTCTATGTATTTGAAATTTAGCATGTACATTTGAGAAAGCACTTTGCTTCTGATGAATTAAAAAGTACATGGGAATCAAACCTAATATAATATAGATGAGTCTGAGTATTTTTTTAGTTTTCTTCCACAGCGACTTTGTTAATTGAATACCCCTAAGGTATGAAACTGCTAATTACTTTAATACAAATCTTATTCACAAGTTCTGATTTAATGTTACATTCTGGAAGTAGAGCAAAATGCATTGATTACCATTAAACAAAACACTATAAAAAGTCACTCTCCAAGTTGTTTGTGTGCTTTGAGAGAATCTGTTTAAATCTACTTTTAAATAATAACAAGAAGTATTTTTAAAATATCAAGGCTCAGTTTACCTTCTTTACTATGTTAACATTTGCAATGATGGTGCATAATCAATGGTGGATAAAACTGCTGTTACTTTAGCAGTGAATCAAGGCAACAGTAACAAAATATACTAGTATATATTTTCACTGCCACACACAGTTAAAGGAAAAAATGTGAATGATCACTTCAGTTATAAACTGAACTACCTGTTTTTTTCAAGGAATACCAGTTTTACTTGAAAGTATGTCTAACAGATGAAGTATGCCTATTCAGGGCTGAATATTCAGGAGATATTCCGAAAGTAAACTTCTCACTTTAAGGGGGGAAAAAAAAAGACAAAATGTATTTTCACTAATGAAATGTAAGCTTAAATTAGAATTTTGGATAACTTATACCTGCTACTGTAAGGTTTCCAAAACTTAAAACTTTTAAACAAAATTATTGGTGATGTTAATTCAATTTTATAATATAATGTGTGTTAACATTTGAAAAATACACATAATTTTGTGAAACAATATTTTACAAATGACCATGGCATGACAGTATGAAATCATGCACGGGTAAAAGATCCAATCAAAGAACAAGATAGACCAATGGATGATAATACAACAGTACAAAATATCATAGATTCCATTCTCCAATTAACCTTTAAGAAACTATCACTTTTATTCAGGAATAAAAAAAGAACAAATACAAACATGATGAAACTCATGAACACTATATAGGATAGGTGGAAGAAGTCCTACTCAAAAGACTTCTGTATGTAAGACTCTATTTGTATGAAATATCTAGAAAAGACTAATCTGGACAGAATTAATGGTTGCGTGAGACTGGGCGCTGGACGGGAAAATGACCGCAAATGGGTATGAAGCATCTTTTGAGGTTGATGGAATTTTCTAAAATTGGATGTGTGTACAACTCTGTGAATACACTAACAACCAGCAAATTGTACACCTAAAAAAGATGAACCTTATGGTATGTAATTATACCTCAAAAAAGTCGATAAAAAGAACAAACTGTCAATGGTCAAATTTTGATGTAGTATCAAAGAATAACCCCAATTATCTGAAAAGGCTTTTAAAACACTTTCCCAAGTATGTATCTGCAAAATTTTCTTCTTATATTTTAACTGAAATAAAATATTACTATAGGTTGGCTATAAAATAATCTAGCTGTCTTATAAGTCAAATGGTGAACAGATCTACAAAAATGTAAAAAAAAAAAGCCATTCTTCATATAAAAAGCTTTATATTAAATGTACAATTGGTTTATTATTGCTACTGGTGTTTCTAAATGAGCTTAAAAATCTTTTAAAATTTTGTTTATTTCTAATATGGTAAATACTGATTGATATAACACACATAAACAAAAGCACTTTGCAGTTTTTTGTTTTGCTTTTTTTGGTGATGCCATAGATTGAACCCAGGGCCTCATGCATGCTAGGCTGGAGCTCTACCATTCAGCTTCATCCCAACCCTTGCTTTGCAGTTCAGTAAATCTTAGTAACGGTTTAAAGACGTCCTGACACCAGTAAGTTCATGAACTACTAGTCTAAACATAAACTTTCAGGTAAATTTGTACCTTTTCAGTTGCTTACATACAGTCTTATTATCTGTGTAAGAAAATTACAACTTTTTTTTTGGTGCTGGGGATTGAACCCAGGGTCTCTCACATTTTAAGCATGTGCTCTACTATTGTGACCTAGACCCCCCAGTCAACATGATTTTTAATGAGTTAGTGCAATCCCTTAAAAAGCCCATTAACAGTTTTGCAAAAAAAAGAAAAAAAAAAGCCCAAGCACATATCTATCTTTTTTAGAAGCTTACCATTTAAACTGCGAATACATCTTATGTCAAGGCTTCTCAGCCGAGAGTCATCTCTTAGGTCTAAATTATCTGATATGGTTTGTATTGCCAGTCTTGCAAAGACTAAATCAATCTTTGGAGAAAGGCCAAAAAAAAGAGAGAGAGAGAAAAATATTATTTTTTCTCTTTCTAGTCCATCCTCCCCCATCCCACCTCAAAAAAAAAGTTCTAATTATTAGTTTGGGAAGTTCTACCAATACTTCAAAAGGCTTATGTAGGCAATCTTATGGAAAAATCACTATAAAGTTTTAAGGTAGTAAAAATTTCTAAGGAAAACATTTTCACTTTAGCATATATGTTGAACATTAAAAAACTCAAAACCATGAGTGAATCTCTAGATAAAAATGGATAGTCCAATACACACTTACTATTACTCCTTCTTAAAATCCAACTAAAATACCAGGAAATTTTTGTTTAATTTTAAATTTTCATTTTAAAGGAATGACCTGCTAGCAGACAGAAGATAGCAAAAGCTAAAAAGCTGAAATGCAGATGGACAAGTGGTAACAGACCCAGTAGACCTAATAAAGCGGATACAAAATGTTATATCCAGGAAATAAGGAGAGGTTCCATAAATAAAAAGGAACACTTAGGAAATTAAAAATTATTCTTAGAAATTAAGAATATGACAGTACAGCTAGGTGTGGTGGTGCATCTCTATAATCCCAGCACTAGGGAGGCAGAGGCAGGAGGATCGCCATGAGGTTGAGGCCAGCCTGAACTGCATCGTGAGACCCTGTCTCAAAAAAACCAAAAACACAAACAAACAAACAAAAGTGACAACAACAACAAAAAACAGTAGAAATGGAAAATAACAAAGTTTTAAAGATAAGAAAACACCAAAGCGCTGAACTAAAATATGAAGATATACTTAATGAGTAGGAAAAGATATAAAAAAGTGCTGTTCCAGAGGCCCAACATTAAAATGTTGAGAGTCCAACAGAAAAAAAAGAAAATAAGGACAGGAAGTCCAACAGAATTCAATAAAAGTTCTAAGACCTGAAGGACAAAGTTTCCAAATTCAAACAGGACTACTGAGTACCTAGCACATTGCTTGAAAAGACACTGTATGTATTATCAAGAATTTTAAAATACGAAGAAAAAAGTTAGGTAAGAAAGAAAAATCAAAATGTCATAATTCTAAATAACCACAGAAGTTAGAAGACAAAGCAGAAAGGCTTTCAAAAGTCTGAGGAAAAAAACCACTTCTTATCTAGAATGATATATATACTCAGCCAAAATATCAATTTAGTGTAAGAACAGAAGACATTTTTAAACATACCAGGTATTAAAAAAAGTGTTCTTTTCCAGGAAGCTAGTGGATGACCTCCACTAAAATTAGAGTAAATCAACAAAGAAAATTTTAGAAAGAAGCAAAAAGAAATTCTAAGATGACAGTAAAAGAAGATGCCAAGATAGCTGTACATCAGTCATGAAAAACAATCAGCTTAGACTGGAACAGGTAAGAAGACGCTCTAAGATTTTTCTTCAAGATGATAATACCTGATAAATCTAAACTTACTTAAAGGAGACAGAGACAACTAACTAGGAAAACTAAATTTAAATTAGTTCTATATATAAAAACAACCAAACAAAACCCAATACAATTATTAACTCCCCTCAAAAAAAGTATTAGCTAGCAAAGAATGGTATCTGGTATACTCAGTGGAACACTATAAGATAATAATTGGAAGCATAGAATATTGCTCTAAACAAAGTAAAAACAGTACCATTATTTTAGGAGATTACGGGGATGAGACAGATGTATATTACAAAATCATGGGGATAGGGATGTGACCTGTTATTTAAGATACACTGGTTCATTTTCCATGATGAGCAACAGAAATAGGAAAGAGGGGGGTGAGGGGTTATTTAGACTGACTCATTAAAATATGTGCCTGTGTTAAGTCTCATTTAAAAACAAAACATAAACCTCATGGGTTAAAAGGTTCAAATATAAAGTCAGAAGAATATTAAATACTTACCTCGATGCCGTCAAATTCAAATTTTATAACAGGTACAAAAGCATCTTCGACAGCCTACAAAAGAAGGAAACAATTAGAATACACAGTTTAATTCTTTCTCTACTTTTCGTAACTGCCAGTGAGTATCTTTGCTTCCAATTTGTATCTTAATAGAAGAAGTGAAAATGTTCTTGGTCTTACATTCAGGTTAAGGACTTATATTTTGTGACCTGTTATTTAAGATACACAAAATGCCTATAGTTGTAGTTATCTAAATTATTATCCTACTAAAAATACTTGTCAGAAATTGGAAGACAGAACTGCTATCATCGGGGTACTTAGCATTTCATTATTTAGAAAGAACACTAGTGTCAGAAATTTATAAATAATCAGAGCTCATGACTTTATAAAAATTGTGTCTGAAAAAAAGAAAAAAAATTGTGTCTGCAGGATTAAGGTCAGTACAAATTATTGGTAATGAAATTTTATTTGCTGAATGAATGGCTAGATATATACATACAGTTACTGACACACAAAAGCACCCACAATTTGATATGTATCAACCATTTATCAGATTTTTAATGTTTTCTATTAATTATTTCACAAGAAACCCTATAAAAATTATCAATACATTTCTATTCTATAGATAAAAAAATCAGCTCAAAGAGAACAGGTAACTTGACTAAAAATTAAGAGCTACAACTTCACGACTCCAGATGCAAACCCAAGTCTATATAACTACAAAAACCATGCTCTTAATTTTTACGTGTTATTTTAATAAGATATAGCAACTTCTGAAGAGGTGATTCAATAATCATAAGTCTTAGCTTTTACAGGTATGTTACTAAGTTCAAAATATTAAATGACAGAGAATACTTACTCTTAAGTTTCTAATGCCATCTTGGCGTTTCAATTTTTCAAAGAAAGACTGAAAAAAGTCAGATCTCTCTATATGTCGTGGAGCTACACAAAGTGCATCAATGTCAGCTCCTACAAATCAAAGTATTTCTTATTAAGAGGAGTATATTATATATCATTTCATGAAAGTTCATATAAACACACAGAACAAAGTATGGAAGATGAATACAACAAAATGTTAACAATGGTTAGCATTAAGTAGTGAGACAATGGGAATTTTGTTCCTTTGTATTTTCTGTGAACAACAAAATAAGTGTTTACTGAAAAGTTCTTATCACTAGATCGTAACAGAAAAGTAGTTACCTTTGGTGTGTACTCCAAGCCTATATGATCCAAATGTGAAAATTTTACCACCAACAGTAGCCACAACAGAGGGAGGAAGATTCTAAAATAAAATTAAGCAAAAGACACACAATCATTCAAGTTATTTAGCATAAGAAGTACCTAAATGCATACTGCCTTTTACTAAGCAAATTATATATGTTCAATACATTTATCTACCTTGGTATGATGAGATTTATAAAAGTATTTCAGGGCTCTTTTGACTCCCCTGTATAAAGAATATTCCCAGAAGAAAGATGAAACAGGTTTATATACACTACACATGTTTACATTCTATCATAAGAAAAACATCTTTTATCAACTGACTCTACTAGAATTGGGCAGAACATGTTCAACTGGGTGATAACTTTATATTCATCAGCTTTCCACCACTATAACAACCCCTCCAAATTCCTCTTTGGTTTCATCACTTTCAACAGTCACCCAGGAAGTCTTTACCAAACTCATGAGCTTTCAGCTCTTTACACTACGATACTCTTAGTCAATCCTGATTCCCCTTTAGTTTTTGTGCCAGGTATATATTTAATTTCTAGACTCTAGCTCTACAATCTTCCTCAGGAAAGTGAGGTAATTCCTGACTGATGTCCTTATGACAGCTAATCTAAAAACTTCAATTAATATTCTTTGTATCACAATTAAACTGTCCACCATTTATTTTAACTCAGACATCCTGATCCACTTTAGTATCCATGCTTCAAGCAAACAAAATATTTTTCCTATGATAAAAATCAGGTATCCCTTCTAATTTCCCTATTTCTATTCTTTGTTATCTTTACTACCCAAACCTGTTACTCTTTTTGACTAAGTTTTGCTTTATATCCTTTGTATTTGCTGCCTTCTTTCTATTTAACTATTCCCCTAACCCTATGCTCTTCCACAGTTATCCTAAGCTTTATCTTTGCCTTTAGTCTTTCATTTGTCTTACCCTATGTTGCACAAAATTCACTGGCTGATGTTCCTTAATTATTCTATCATATAACTCTTTTACTCAAAACTTGCCAGTACATTCTTCTTGGTACTACTTACCAAGGTTATGAACTCTTGGACCTGCTATTGAAAAATCATCACAAAATGCTTCTATGGACCTTTCTTTCTGAAGCTCCAACTGCCCATTTATTTCATAACCCAATCTCTTTTCTGCTTATTTGCCACTGTTCCAAAACAATGGAGTCACCCAATCTTGGACTCGAACTTCCAAAACTGTGAACTAACTACACCTCTTTTCTTCATCAGTAGCCTATCCCAGGTATTTTGTTAAGTGATGGAAAGCTGATGAATAGAAAGTTATCACCCCGTTGAACATGTTCTACCCAATTCTAGTACAACCTTAGAAATAATATTCATAGCAATGATTCTGAGATAATAATGAAAACTGCTATATTCAAAATACTCTAGAAAACCAGGAAAAATAAATTATAGGAGAGAATTGTTATATAATTATAAATTAGGGTTTGCAAACTCCTGTCAGTGGCTGAGCAGGCATGCAAATAAGGGAGCCTAACAGAAGAAATACAAATACTGATAAATGGTAGTCACATTGTCAGAAAGTACCGAGAACAGCGGGGTAGTGCCATGAGGCACTGGTGGGCAAAAGCCCAATCCTATTCAAGGCTCTTTCTCCTATGCACAAAACCAGGCCAATGCTACCAGATATGCTATTTGATAATAAGTCTAACACCTGGCTTTTTAAGTAAAATCTGTTGACGTTTACATTTTGGTCCATTCTCATTTGGGTCAATCAAGACATTTACATGGACATGCAGCTATAATTGGCTACCTCTAGGGTGAACCCTCACGTACTTAAAAACTCAAGTGTCTAGACCAATTCATTCCCAGGTTCTAATGTATTTCAGACAATTCTCAACTCTTACATCTTATTACCAGGATGAATGACCAGAATATACTGAAACAAAGAATTCCATGTAGTATAGTCTTACCTTGCTCTCACTGACATCAGAAATCCATTCTTTCACTAAATTGTTCAATTTGCCAAGAACAACCAGCCTATAACAAGAAGATTAAAACTTTAAACTTTAGGTTAAAATTTAAAAAAGAAAACAAACACTATTAAAGAAACAAATATATAGGCAGTACCAGTGTGTTGGCACCAGGGTAAAAGCATATTGTATGTGTGCTAATGCTACCTTATATGTTGCCACACAGCAGCACATCTTTGGTGTTCTTAGATCCCCAAGAGTGCCAAAGAGGTAATAAATGTGATAATAGTATTTTGGTCTTTGAGTTATTTTCGAAAATCAAAAAAAACTAATAAAAATTAAAGTTATCATCACTGAGGCCACAGAGGCCAACTGAATTATCAATTTTCTTTGCTTTACTATGGAATTAAATCAATTCAATGTGACTCTAGAGATTAGCATCTCTCACTGCCAGTCCTATGTCTTTGGGAAAATTAAAATGGCTAAGTTAACTATTGACTTTTTTTAGAACTAATATTTAATAAAAGCAGTTTTGGAATTATTAAAACAAATCTACATTAAAAAAGAAAAGCGGGGTTTAAACATCTCAAAGATAGCATGCGAAACTCTTGATCTGTCCAAACTTGCTTCTCTCTCAGTCTGCTCCAAAAAATGGAACTCCATCTTTTATGGCGCCGAGACTAAAAATCTTGGCATCATCCTTGAAGACTCTAATAGTCATTCATTAAACAACCCTACCTTTAAAACATACCCAGAATTCTACTACTATTTATCACCTCTACTGCCTTTGTCCAGGTTCCAGGCACCATCACTTCTTTCTGAGGTTAGTAGAAAAGACTCTGAACCCTACATCAGACTATTCTCAATACAGAGTGACTGTGTTAAGACATTAGTCAAATCTTATCAACCTTCTACTCAGGTCTCTAATAGCTTCTCTTTTCACTCAGAATCAAAGCAAAATGTTTATAATACCCAGTTATAAGGTCCTCAGTGCCCTTGCCCTCCAACCCCCTCCCCACCTCACCTTTAAGACCAAATTTCTCCACTTATTTGTAGTTTTAGATACCCAGGATCTGAATGTGCTATGTACTTCTCAAACATACCAAGTATAAACTCATCTCAGGCTTTCTATCTTGAGTGCTCTTCCCTCAAGTACCACAACTTCCTCCACCTCCAAATATTCTCTTATGTTACTTTCTTGATGACACATTATCTGGAAACCTCTCTCCAGCTTTATTTTCTCACAGGCAATTATTATGTGTAACACTGAATTTATTTTACATATTTGACTAATTGTCAGTCTCTTTCTCTAAACTCCTCCTAAAATGTAAGCTCCAAGAGAGCCAAGATTTTTGTTCTTTTTGATATTTCTGTATTCCTAAGCAGCACACAGCTAGTATTCGACATGTATGCAGAATTAACAACTAGGAAAAAGTATTTTACAACACACAGGTACTAGTATTTTACTGTTTTCAGTTTCATACCTGTGGTTCAATTCTTCTTCATCTTCGAACACTCCAAATGGTTTCATGGCATCAATTAATTTCTGTGTGTAAATATGATCAATTTCTTTGGGACATGCCAAACTAATTGGAGAGGTAATTCCGTAATGTTTTTGTTGACGCTGGCTGTCCAGCATGGTGTTTCTGTTCAAGAAAAAGAAACAGCAAAAAATTTAAACTCATATTATACTGATGCATCAAATCTCTCAATCGATTCATGTAAGTTAAGCTACCTTAAAAGTTTATTTAGTACTAATAGTTGGGACAAACACTTTTTTAAAAAAGGAAAAATGGGTATTTTGTGTTTATGTTTATGAAGGGCTATTCATACTGCCTCCAGCTTTCATGGTTAGGCTGTCTTTTCAAGCCAAAAGCAGCATGTGTTGGCATCAGGACAACAGTGCCAATACCACTCAGTTCAAATGCAAAGAGCATGAATGGGACCTGTGCCAGGCCCAACATTCACTACATCCTGCAGACTTAAGTCAAGTACCATCTAGATTCTAGAATCTGAAAAGCAGTCAAATACTTCAAAGAAAGCTCTTGATAAAAACAATTGTTATTTTCTCTCAACGACATCGCATGAGAAGGTCCTTGTGAAATAATCCAGCTTTTAAAAAGAAATCACAACTAGATTTATCCTTGGGAAACCTACATTAACACCCTTTGCTTGAATCAAAGTTTATAGCTCTAACATTTTGTGACTCTAATTAACTGTTCTCTTCATTGTAGACTGGTACTCATACCATTTTCACACTGAATAATATCAAATTCTTTACGCTAAGTGGCGACCTTTTATAGGATACAATGAAAGCGATCCTCTATAAGACCCTGGCCTTGAATAAAGCATAGCAGAATTCCTGAGATTTGGGGTTTATACAGACCAAAGATTTAAAAATAAATTTTGGGATTGACATTTTATTTTGCTATGAAAGCAAAGTGAACACACACACACACACACACACACACGCGCACACGCACACGCACACAGGCACACGCACACACTGACCAACTAACCCTAACATCTATCATCATGAGTCTCACAAAGGGCCTTTCATACCAATAGTAAGAATGTAATGACAAAATAAAAAGCAGTCGTTTACTTTGAATATGTTAGCCCTATAAAAAATAAAACATGGGGGATTGAGAGATGAAGGTTAATGGGTACAGGGGTGCAGCTGGATTGGAGGATTAACGTCTAAGGTTCTGTGGCACAGTGGGACAACTGTGACTGATGACAGCTGTATACATTATTTCAGAATAGTGAAATCTGAATGTTCCCAACAAATATCTAAGGTGGTAGACATGCCACTTTACCTATTTATCACTACCCACTGTATACACGAATTGAAATTTTATGGACTGTACCCCATAAACGTATTAAAAATTTTAAAACCATGACAACTATAATAATGCTTGCTTGTTTTGGGATTTTTAACTGGTCAAAACATTAGTTTATCACTACTAAACCCACAAGAGTAAGGCATGCTCTTCAGCTAAAGATTTCATTAGGTAGATGGAGGGAGGTAGGAAGGAAGGAAAGGGGATATAAAAAGAATTAAGATGTGTTAAGTACATGTACCAACTTTCCATGATGAATGTAATCACCATGCATTACAAACATGTATTAATAAAAATTTTAAAAAGATTTCATTAGGTAGGATAGGAGAAGAACCAAGGAGCAGAAAAAATAGCTCATACCTTACAAAATGACTCAAAGAGAAGGGGGACATCAATACTAGTTACTTTCTCCCCAATATTTACTTTGCTGTAGAACAAAACTTCGATTAGTTATTTCAGCTTGTATTCATCTATAAATATTTAGCTTTCTATATTCAAAGAGTTATAGAAGTATTTGGTATTGTTTATGTTTATATGTGTATGATAAATAGGTGGGACAGAATGATTCCTTACCAATGATCATTCAATTAATCAACAATAAGTCAAGAGGCAGGTCTCAAGTAAGTGATACTTTACAGGTAAGAACCTAAGGTTTTGAGAGAGAAAAGGGCCAGAATTCCTAAACTTTTCTCCACTATTCCATCCTCCCCTCCAAAACTACTTCAGTTTGTATACTATGTCTCAATTTTGCTAATTAAAAAAAAACACACAAACAAAAACAGGTGTGGTGGTGCGTAACCTGTAATACCAATTACTCTAGGAGGCTGAGGCAGGAGGATCACAAGATTGAGGCCAGCCTGGACAACTTAGGGAGGCCTTGTCTCAAAAAAATTTAAAAAGGGGCTGGGGATGTGTGAAGGCCTTGGGTTCGATCCCTAGTACAGAGGGAGGGTGGGGCGGGATGGGGGTGTGTGGTTATCTAAGTGCCTACTGGCCCTGAAATCCCAAATCTAGGGTTCTGAACCTCCTTCATTGAAACTGGAAAGCAAAACAAAAGAAAGAAACAAACGCAAAATACTCTCCATCAATATCACGCATAGCCAAACACCTTGGAGATATTCTAGGACAATGCACAAAGAGACATGTAAAAGAATATTCCCTGCAACACTGTAACTTTAAAAAACTCTGAAATAACCTAAAATTGTCACTAACAGGAAAAGGACTAAATTAGGGGGCATACCTATAATTGAGTACAGCATATTAGCTAATATGAATTAATTAGAACTGAAACTGTTTACATAGAACTCAGAGATACAATGTTGCTCTAAAGAAGCAAGTTTGTGTAATGACAAGTGTGATGCTAGTTATATAAAGTTTAAAAACAAGTAAAACAATGACAGCTATTGTAGACAAACGCACATATAGTAATAGCATAAAAAAATGCCGCAGCAATAAACATCAAATTCAGGACAGTGAGGGGATGAGAGTAGGGGACAGGAGACTCCTTCAGATGTATTAGGAATACGCAGGTATACATACACCATGTTATTCTTTAGGAGAAAAGGGTGGTGGCTACACAAACGGTGTTTGTTATCCCGTCTTTTTTCTGTACGTTTAAATCATTTCCTAATAAATCGAAACGTATAACAAAATCCGGGAAAGCACAAGAACTGTTTCTGACTTATCAAAGTATGAGCAGGAGGTACAGGCGGGTAGATATTGTGAGTAGGTGGGAGGCCGGGGTGGGGGCAGGACCTTAGTCTTTATCAAAGAGAAGCCCCCTGGTTGGGCCAGGTCTTGCGCTCCCGAGGACCTGAAGGCAGCCGGTCGGGCAGGGAGGAGGGGGAAGCAGGGGGATGGTATTTGCGCCAATGCAGACAGGAGCAGACGGGCTTAGACAGCGCTGGAGGCAGGAGTGACCGACAATTTCTCCCCACCGACACAAGCGCCCCTCTCGCTCCTCATCCTTGTTTGGGGGCGTCCTCAGGTGGAGGCGGCGGGGACTCCGGAGTCCCCGCGTCCGGGCAGGGGGAACCAGGTGAGCCGCCAGGTCTAGGGGAGGGAGGTGCCCTTGCGGGCCGGCTGGGAGCGCGGAAGCTGACGACTAGGGCAGGCTGGGGCAGGATGCGAGGGGCCAGGAACGCAAGCGGGGCCCCGTGACGACCACCTCAGCTCACCTCTCTCCACCTCGTCCTCAACCGCCGCCCCCCAGCACTTACGCAGACATCTCTTTCATCGCTTCCTGCGCCTCCCTCCCGGCGAGTGTCTTTCGCTCTGGAGTCTTTCCTGTTCCTGCTCTTCCCTTCGCCCTCTGTCTGCTTTCCTCTATTCGCTTGTAGCTCACTGGCTCGCTCACTCCCCCACTTACTATGACCGAGGCATTCAACCGAGTAGTGAAAACACCACAAAACCGGCTCTATTTATGACAATACGGCACGGCCGACGCCAATATGGCGCCACTTCCCAGCCTGCCTCTCGCCCCTGCGGCCCCGCCCCTGGAGTCTTGGACCAGCCCTAGCCACGCCCCCTCAGCCTGCGGGTCCCGGGAGGCGCTGACGGCCCCGCCCGCGGGAGTGAGCTTTCGCCCAGCAAAGGCAGATCCCGAGGCGCGTTTGTGTCTCCCCTTTGTTCGCGGGACTGTCAATTCTGGCAAACTCCTTGGAAGATAATTTGGAAATATGTTTTCCTTGTTGTACCAATGAAAGCATATATATATTTTTAAAAAGATCCCAGCCTTACCTAACAAATTCTTAGTTCTTCCGTTATCCCACATTTTTAATTAGTCATAGTCATACGTAATCAATCCACTTTTAAAGGGGGTTGTGCTGCGTCAAAGGTCACACCGAGGAACGTGCGACTTTAACACACTTATCCCAGAAAAAAGCAGGCTTGTAAATTAGAGGCTAAGTGTTCACTTCGCCCCTACGTGCCAGCCCCTGATTCATGACGTTCTTGCATTTGGCTGAGACTTAAAGTAATCGCTGGTAATATGCAGTAGGATAAATCCAAGGCTGAATCAAAATCTCACACTTTCAAATAGCGCAGATCATGTTCTGTGTGAGTGTGAAGATGAAAATGGGGAAAAAATGACCAATTTTGAAATGTTAAAATGTAGAAGTAATTTCTAATACTCATTACAAAGATGTCAAGATGCTTATTCTTGGAATGTGATTCAGAGTTACTGTAAATAGAGATTACTTGCTGAAGAATTCATTTATTTACTGAAAAAATGTTCACTGAAAACCTAATCAGTGTCAGGCATTATGGTGTGCTCCAGGGACTTATTGGTGCATAAAACCAGAAGTATTCTTAGTGGAGGCACCAGTTAGGTGTAACTGATAATCTCCTGTTGTAGAACCCAAGCACCTATTTATCATAGTGTCAAGACACAGGAGAAGCTCCTGTCCTCAAGAGGTTACTGTCCAATAGAGAAGAACATACACACAGATCATTAAACTACAATATGTTCTATGGTACAGGTGGGATCAGAGTGACAGGGGAGCAGTAAGAGGGCCACCTAAACTCCCTAGAAGAGGGGAGGCTGAGAGAAGGCCTTGTATGTAGGTGGTGGGGAGAGGGCAACACCTATTCCAGAAGGTATAGAATAAAAGCCAGCAGGGGCTGCATGCAAAATAGATCCAAATTTGATTTCTAGTTTTTACTAGCTATTTACTAGTTTTGTGACCCGAGGAACTTTTTTTGTGTCAGTCAGTGCTCACTAGAGAAACAGATTCAATGCAAGATATACAAATATATAAGAATTAAAAAGATTGGCTTATAGAGGTGTAGAAAAGCACAAAAGGGCTGTCTGTGCACTGGAGATCTGAAGGGTCCAATCCAAATTCTGAGCTCACTGGAGGAGTTGGTGTTGGAGGCTGAAGAGTGCTGGAAGCCAGGAGCCCACGTCCAAGGGGAAGGTGAAAACTGGAACTCCTTGGAAGAAAAAGCAGCAAAATTTCCTTCTTTGGTTCCATTTTATACCGTTCAAAGGACGATCCTCCCTAGGGTGTGTCTTCCACATCCTGGGTTGATCCAATTTAGATGGGCATTTCTTATTCAAATTGACACGATCAGTTAATATCACATTAAAAATCTTTTTATTTTAAAAAATACTTTATTTGGTATAGGTAACATATCTTTATCCTTCTTAGAGAACTTTTTAAAAAAGCTGTAAAGCTAACCTTTAAATTTTGTTTTAGCAAGGCATGGTGGCCTGTGCCCGTAATCCTTCTCAGAGAGATCGAAGCTCAAGGACTGCAAGTTTGAGCCCAGCCTGGGATATTTTCAATTTAGCAAGACCCTGTCTCAAAATAAAAATAATAAAAAGGATTGGGGATGTAGCTTAGCAAGAGGCTCTGGGGTCAATTCCCGGTCCCCCCCATCCCCTCTGCACATACTTTAAACTGAGTGTGGTGGCACATGCCCCTAATCCCATCACCCTGGGAGACTGAGGTGGGAGGACTGTAAATTCAAACCCAGTGTGACCAGTTGAAAGATTTAGCTAGACTTTGTCTCAAAATTAAGAAACAAACAAAAGTGAGGCTCAGTATGAAGGCCCTGCATTCAGCCCCCAGTGCCAAAACAAACAATGCCCTCCAAACACAAGACAACAACAAAAACAAAAAGTTTCCTCATGTGTAGAATGAAGATAATAGCATTATAAGAAAATCAAAGAGGAAGAGTAAAAATCCAGACATACAAGAAGTAGTACTTTATTTTCAAAAACTTAATTTTCAATTTTGATGTCTTTATTATTTTCCCGAGCTAGCAGACATTCTTGGTTGGCTGTCCGCCTCCCATTCTCGCATGGTGCCAAAGAACTTGCAGAGGTAGGGCAGAGTGGGCATATCTGGTCCTGGGCCACCTTCCTATCCTCTTGACACCTGGGCTTGAAGGTTCTCTGCTGAATCATGTTGTGTGGGGCTTGTGGTAAGGGCTGTGGTCTCCTCACCCCAGCCCACGGCAGAGCTGGTTCTTTCCACCTCTCTCCGTCCCTCCACAGTTTTGATACTTGCCAGCTGGGAGACAGAAAGCCTTCTTTCCTCAAGTTTTCTAAGATGTTTGTTGCTAACTGGTTAGAGTTCTCTTCAGAGGTTAGTCTTCTTTCAAACACAAAAGCCAGAAAGATTACAGGCTGATCCTGCTATTTGTAGTGTAGTGCACTTAGCACAGTGCTAGGTGTATATGGACTCAATAAATTTAACTCTCAATAAAATTTATACTGACAGTGAAAACTTTCATCTCGGTTTTGCTCTTTGTATTATTTATTCTTGAAATATTTCGGAGCTGGCGATTTAGCTCAGTGGTTAGAGTGCCTGTCTAGCAAGCTCAAGGCTGAGTTTGATCCCCAGCACCAAAAAAAAAAAAAAAAAAAAAAAAAATTCACTGGAAATATTTCTTTTCCTTCTTTTATCTTTCCTTTCTTTACCTGCATGGAATGCTTTGTTTGTGATTATCTGCTACACAATTTGGAAGGGAGGTGAACTCCGCTTTTAATCCTAGTAGTTCAGTGTGAAATTTTAGGTGTTTCAAATGTGGTTTTATTTTTTAAATTTAACTTATTTTATTTAAATGTTAAAATTTTTATTAGCATATGTTTGGAGTACATAATGATTACACTCATCATGAGGAGTTGGTACATGCATGTAAAACATCTTAATTCTTTTTACTTCTCTTTCCCCTTCCCTCCTGCCCTCCTCCCTTCATCTCTTGTGTCCCCTTCCCATTTCAACTATAGCTTTAAACTTATATCTAATAATCAAAGTCAACATCAGGACAATATATTTTTATTCCCCTTTACATAATTTTTGGTTTGGAATGTTTTATAGCTGTATTTGTTAAGCTAATATTTTTCAAATTGCAAAAGTAACCCACGCTCATAAAAAGAGGCATGTGTCTCTCCTTTCTTTCACTCCAGTTTTTTCTCCAGGAGAACCTTTTTAGTTGTTGTTGGTTTTAAGACAGAGTCTTCCTGTGTAGTTCAGGCTGGCCTTGAACTCTTTTTTGGGGGGGTGGTGCTGGGAATTGAACTCGGGGCCTTGCTCTACCACTTGAGCTAAGTTCCCCAGCCCCTGACCTTGAACTCTTGAACTCACTAATATAGCCCAGGCTGGCCTCAAACTTGTAGCAATCCTCCTACCTCAGCCCCCTGAGTGCTAGGATGACAGACGCGCGCCACCATGCCTGGCTAAGAACAATTATTAACAGCTTCCAGTACTCCAGATCACATATAAGCATGTACCAGAGGTTTTATCTTTGTGTTTTTTAATTTTGAAAACATCGGATCATATCATACATGTCTGCTCTTCGTGTGTGTGTGTGTGTACATGTACATATGTGTGTGGTACTCGGAATTGAACCCAAGGCCTTTGCATTCAACTATATCCTAGCCTTTAAATTTTTTTAAATCTGGAGACAGGGTTTTATTACATCACTAAATTGCCCAGGTTGGGCTCAAACTTGTGATCTTCCTGCCTTCTGCCCCCACAGAGTGCTGGGATTATAGGTGAACATCACTACACCTGGTCCTTGCTTCAAAAACAAAACAAGCTGGGTGTGATAGTGCATGCCTGTAATCCCAGCACTTGGGGGTCTGAGGCAGGAGGATCTCCATGAGTTTGAGGCCAGCCTGGGCCACATAGTGAGTTCAAGGCCAGCCTGAATTACATAGCGAGACCCTGTCTCAAAACAGAACAGAATAATCAAAAAACAAAAAATAAAAAACAAAAAACAAAAAAACCCAAGCTCAAAATTATGGGTACTTTTCCATGATGCCAAACATTATTTGTTGAATTGTGTCCCCCCAAGTTTCATATGCCGAAGTCCTGACCCTCAGAATGTAATTATATTCGGAGGTAGGATTTTTAAAGAAGTAATTAAATTAAAATGATATCATTAGTGTGGGTCTTGTGATGTGACTGGTGTCCTTATAGAGGAAAATGGACACTGGTATGTACAGGGAGACCATGTGAAGCACTGGGAGAAGATGGCCTTCTACAAGCCAAAGAGAGAGGCCTGGGAAGAAGCCAACCCTGGAAACTCCTTGTCATAAATGTCTAGTTTCTGGAATGCAAGAAAATACATTTCTGTTATTTAAGCCACCCAGAGCAGTACTTCCTTATGGCAGCTCTAGCAAACTAATTCAGTAAATGCACTCCTATTGGGTTTTTTAAAAAATAGTAATGTGGTATTCTTTGTCATAGGAAATACATAATACATTACCATAATGTATTTAACCATTGCCCCACTGCCTCAAATTTGTTTATATTATAAACACTTCTTTAATAAATATCCTTATACATGTATCCTCTGTACTTGTGTCACTAATCATTGAATAATTTTTTTTTTTTTTTAGATGGGGTCTCTCTGTGTTAGCCAGGCCGTTCTCAAACTCCTGAGTTAAGGGATCTATCTACTCGGCCTCCTGAATAGCCAGAACTGCAGTGTGTGCTACCACACCCAGCTCTTCCGATAGATTCTCGATAGATTCTTTTTTTTTTTTTTTCTGAGACAGGGTTTCCATATGCAGTTCAGGCTGGCTTTGAATTCACTGTGTAGCATAGGCTGGCCTCAACCTTGCAGTGATCCTCCTGTCTCAGGAGTGCTGGGATCATAGACATGTACCACCACACCTAGCCACTTTTAAAATTTTTGAACATCATATGAACTTGTGAATTTTTATATAGCCATTGCATTTCAATCAATTACAGTCACTGTTTTTTGATGTTAAAATTGTCCCAACTTTGGCAATAGAGTCCTCTGTTTTCTCTGTTAATATTTAAAAAACTTTTTTTTAATCAACCACATAGGTTGAAAAGTAGTAATTTCTCTGTAGTTTTAACTTGTGGATCCCTGACCAATGGTGAAAGCAATCGCCTTTCATATTACCATCCGTTTATGTTTCTTACTCTGTGGATTGCCTGTTCATATCTTTTGTCCATTTTCCTATTGACTGATCTGTATTTATACCAGTTACCAAAACTCTTCTCAGTAAGTGAGCTATTTTCAGCACTCACTGCCAGTCCTTCTGAACACCACTTCGTTGTGCTTGGATGCTTACTTTTGATCATTGCCTGCTGTAGAATAGGCCTGGTAAGAGCTAACTGAGCAAGGAGGTACAGTGTCTTAGTTCTGGCTTGTTTAAAAATTCCCTTTAGTGAATGAGCACATTCCCTTCAGTGCTAGATAAATGCTTTTTTTGTTGTTGTTTTTGTTACCTGATGTGTCCTAGATGCATGTTGGATTCTTTTTGAAGTTTAAAAATTCCCTCCAAATAGGTCTTTTCATAACAGTCTTCTGGTTTAAATTTACCTAGAACAAATTAAACATTCTAAATTTCTCTGAGGTTTTAAAAAATAAATTAACCTCTTTTCTTCTACTTCAAAAATTGTTATTGCTCCTGCTGTATCAGTTGGTTATCTTTTTGAAAAAAATCTTTCAGGTAAGTAGAATTGCAACTTGGGAGAGTGTTAAAAGTTAGCACAAATGATTCAAGGGGGAAAGCCTTACAAATTACTATTTTAATGTTTTAAAATCTACTGAGCTGTATGTCTGTAGATAGCAACCATATCAGTCTTGTATACTAGTTCCTCGGAATTTAACACAGATGCTCAATAAATATCTGTTGAATGAATTTATTTCAACTTATTTCTTCTCATGTCTTTCTTCATCTCATCATCTATCCATCTTTTTGCCCCAATTGATAGACTCCATTTTGCCTTCTTCCTAACTTAATATTCTGATGTGCCTGAATGTTATATAATTACTTCAATGAAACTTTTTCATCCCCGACAGTCTTACATTAACTCGGAAAATTTCCTTTTCTGGTAGATTGTTACAGGGTGGTGTCACACCTACTATGAACGGGTCATTATAGATGTTTATGACTAGCATTTGTGTATGTACGTATGTATGCATGTGTGTGTTGACTTACGGTGTTAAGGGTGGAACCCGGGTCTCCAGCATGCTAGGCACATGCTCTACCACTGAGCCCCAACCCCAGCCATGACTGGCACTTAAAATAAAATAAAGTCGAATGGAAAGGTCTGGTGCTTTATGTAGGGTCGTCTGAAAAATAACCTTGGGAGATAATGCTGAGGTTGCCTACGTATGGTGCCAACTAGGACAAAGGTCTTCTCTTCTGTTAGCAAGCAGGGCAGTGACCACATTTAACTTCCCATCAGATAGCTTTCTGTCCTCAGCAGAAGGGGTGACATTTCCTAAAGATCCTCAGGTGCTGGGAAACTGGCTTTCCTAGACAACTCGCATAATAGCTGGTGTCTAAACTTAGCTACCCTGGTTCTAAATAGTCTCTGACCATGTTCTGAAAAGGCGACTTTCTCACATTTTACTCTAAGAAGATACCACCTCTGGAGGGACATGTCCTTCTACTGGGTTACATATGGCACTTAGGCATAGCATAGCTCTCTTTTCTATCATTCTATCTCTCTCTTTCCCTCTTCTTCCTCTCTCTCTCTTTTTGTTTTGTTTTGTTTTTTGAGACAGGGTCTTGCTGTGTAGTTCAGGCTGGCCTTGAACTCACTATGTAACCCAGGCTGGCCTTGAACCAGAGGGGATCCTCCTGCCTCAGCCTCCCCAGTGCTGGAATTACAGGGCTATGCCACTACGCCTGGCTCTTCTATCTCTTTGGTTTTTGAGACAGAGTCTCACTTGTAGTTCAGGCTGGCCTCCAACTCGGGATGATCCTCCTGCCTCAGCCTCTTGAGTGTTGGGATTATAGTCATGTGCCACCAGGCCTGGCACTTCTGTCGTCTTCTGTTGTTGACCCTTGTCTTGTATGTTTCTTCATTAAAGCCTGCTCCTTAACCCAAGCTGAATGGCTACATAAAATTCATCCCAAATCCCGTTGCACAACAAGTGACAATCAGGGACTCCATGCTCATTTTGGAAGGAAAAAAGAAAGTATATTGTTGAATATGTTTTCAGTGGACTTGTGTCACTTTGCTTAATTGATTTTGAACAAATAGGAGCTGAGTTCAGAAACTGACTGAATCCCCAACAACTTTTTTAATAGTAGGACATCAGATGCAGATGAAATAAGGATGAAAAAAGAGCTGGCAGTACTGACTCTTCAGCAATGTAGTGACATGTTGTTACAGGATCGTAGGAGAGGAGCAGCACGAGTGAGGTAGATGGAGTCATGGCTGAAAGCCCTAACGGAAACAGGACTTCTGGGAAAAGGGTGCTGCTTTTTAGGTTTTATGCTTGGATGGCCACTTTGTGCCTTGTTGAGACCTCAGCCTGCTACTGAGGGTGTCAGAAGGGGGAGGAACACCCAGGTGCTGCCTTTCCTAAAAGGCCTCTCAGCCCGCACCTTTAACACCCACAACAAGGTGGCCTCGGCCACTTGGTGTGTGAGTGTCAGAGGGCACCTTCCAGCCTCGTGCTTACACAAATTTGTCATCTCCCCTCGGAGGACAGATTGCCTTCGGCAGTGTGGTGTTAATTTGCTACCCAGGTCGTTCAGCACTGCATTCTAACGTAAATGCCTCAGTGTTTCTAATGTGAGACTTCCATTGCTGATGCAGAGTGGCCCTCCGTGTCTGTAGATTCCACCTCTGCAGATTCGTCCAACCTCAGATTGACAATATTCAAAATAAAACTGAGTCAGTACTAAACAGGTGCAGACTTTTCACCCTGCCTTTATTCCCTAAACTCTTCACACACCGTTTACATTGCATTAGGTATTATAATCTAGAGAAGTATACAGGAGGACACGCATAGGTTGTATGCAAGTACTACACCCTTTATAGCAGGAATTTGAACATCCGTGAAGCTTGGCATCTGCAGGGGTAGGGAACCCCTGGAACCCATCTCCGGTTTCAAGTTTCTGGATGGTCATGGTTAGGCTTGTTGGGGGAGGCCCCCTGGGTTTCAAAGCGCTGTATTTTCTTGGGTTAAAAAACCCGGTAATTTCATTTGGAAGAGCCTTTGCTCTCTGTGCTGAGACATGTCAAGCTAAGCGAGGCGGTGCTCAGCAGCTTTCCTGGAGGTGCCTTAACTGCCTGAAGTTGGGGAACTCAGCATCTCCTCCCAACTGTTTGTTCTCCACACATTCAGAAGGGCGGAAAAAGTCTTTACGCCAATTTAAAAACTTTTCCCCAGAACTCAGGGGATTAACATATAAACTCAGTGGACAGGGAGGTAGCTCTCCTGCTTCCCTCCAAATTGAAACGAAGATTAATTATGGGATTCACCTGCTCCTGAACCGGGCTGGGTAATGGATGCTGGCTGTGCACTCCCGAGCAGCGCTGGTCCCAGTTCTCTGCAGACTCGCTTGCTTTGATCAGCTCATTCCTTCTCAGCAGGTCCAAATGCGAGCCACAGGACACAGTGCTTAGTTTACAATCATGCTAATTTTGCTTTTTGTTTGTCTTTAGCAGTTGGAGATTAATGAGTAGAAAGAGTGTTTAAAATTTTAACCACCTTCTTCTAATCGCCCAGCCACATTGTCACTGGCAGTTTTATTTCTTTGATTTTCTGAGTCAGTCAGGTGTTCTGTTTCTTTGTTCAATGTAGGTCACAGTGCGGGAAAAGACAGTCCTCCCAGGAATTACGGCTGCTGCTCTGGATTTCCAGGAAAGGCTATTGTGAGAATAGTTTAGCATCTTCGTGGGAGTTTTGTTTTTTTTTTTTTTTTTGCTGAATGAAATGGCATCCTTAGTACTTTTAAAAAGTCGGACATTTCTAAAGCATTTTACAAAGAGGGTTGCTCCACCCTTTTTCATAGATTGGGAATCAAATTAGCTGGTATCTGCTGGAATACTAAAAAATTAATCCAGAATTTGAAGTAAATTATTATGATTGCTATTATTATTTATGGTTCTGTGGATTGAACCCAGAGCCTCTGTGCTAATCTACATCCCCATCCCTTCCTCCTTTATTTTTTTTATCTTGAAACAGGGTCAAACTGGCAATCTGCCTGTCTCAGCCTCCCAGAGTGCTGAGATTACAAGTATGAGCCACCACACTCAGTTTTGAAGTAAATTCTTTTTTTTTAATTTTTTTGTTTGAGATAGGGTCTCACTACATAGTTCAGGTTGGCCTTGAACTCACGACTATATAGCCCAGGCTGGCCTCGAACTTGCAGTTATATTCCTGCCTCAGCCCCCAGAATGCTGGGATTACAGGCCTGCGCCACCCTGCCTGGCAGCTTTGAAGTAAATTATTTAGAAGCATGAGCATGTTGTATTCCAACTCCTATGCTGCCTCCAGAACTGAGGGAGGCAAACTCCACTCCACTGCAGGTGTTTTTCAGTGTGTACTTCCTGGTTGTACACAAACCAGCCAGGCCGTGGTGTTGCTCTCTCAAAGAGTTTTCATGTCGAAGAAATCCCCCTCAGGTCTTTCTTTTGAGGGGGAATGTTTCTAAATTTTTATTAGTATTAAGTACATAGAGTAATGGGTTTCACTGTGGCATTTTCATACATGCATATTAGATACTTTGATCACATCCTCCCCCATTCCATCGCCCTTTCTTACCCTCCCCTTACCCCTTTGTCATCTCTTTCCTCTTCTCTAGTAGACTCTTTTCTACTTTTCTTTTTCTTTTTTTGACACAGGGTCTTGCTATGTAGTCCAAGCTGGCCTTGAACTCACTATGTAGCCCAGGCTGGCCTCGAACTCGTGGTGGTCCTCCTGTCTCAGCCTCCCGAGTGCTGGGATTATAGTCATGTGCCACCATGCCTGACTGAGATATTGTTTTTATCTGAGTTAGTTCCAATTTAACTTCCATTTTATAAATTTACCTCAAAATGAATTGATGATTCAAAAAATAATCACTTTTAGGAAATGATCAGTTTGAGCAGTGTTTGTATTCCTAGGTGAACATCAAATAGAATTTTGAGTTTGAAAAATTAGGAACAGCTAATTGCACTCAAATCATGACTCTCTCCTGAGGAAAGTACTTTGCAGACTATAATTATTAGTAACATTTTGTTAATGAAAAAACAAGCATGGAAGAAATTAAGTGCTCTGGGAACTGGGGATTTAGCTTGGTGGTAGAGCGCTCACCTAGCAAGCACAAGGCCCTGAGTTCGATCCCCAGTAACCCCCCCAAAAAAGAAAAAAAAATTAGTGCTCTGTATAAAATTAGACCCAGGAGTAAGACTCAGGATTTTTGGTTCTTGTACCAAATCATCTGATTACAGGCAAATTTTAGAATTCAGCCAAGACTAAAATAATTTGTCAAAATAACCTAAATTAATGTTATGGCTTATATCTGGCTGTCCCCCTAAAGCCTCAATCGATCATAGGAGGGGCTTTTGGGAGGTGATTAGATTGAGGGTGTGTGATGCTGGGATTAAGTGTGTGATGCCGGGACTGTTTTATCATGCAATGGTGGGATTAAGGGGGCCCCACCCTGGGTGTGAGTGCTATAGGTAGCCTGGATAGAATATAAGGGACAGAAAGAGGGCTGTGGTGGTTTCTTGTCCTTTGCTCGCTGCTTGCTTCTTCAATACTTTGCTTTTTTGCTGCTTTGCTGCCTTCCTGCCCCCTGCCTGCCATGAACAGTTTCTCCTCTGAGAAGCCCCTCTGCCAGGCCACTTGCCTTGGAGCCAGCCAGCTATGACTGAAACCTCTATAAACTGTGAGCTAAATAAACCTTTCTTCCTTTAACTTTGGGTGTCAGGTATTTTGTCTCAGCAATGAGAAAAGTAACTAAAACAATTAATATATAATATTAATATGCAATCCTCTTTCACATTAAATTTATGAAGTCCTTTAATGTATATTTCAACTAAAATCTGAAAAGCTATATTCCTGGTGTCAGCTGGTACCCTCCATTACCTAAGCTGAGAACCTGAGACTCATTCCTGATGTGTGACTCTCTCGATGTCCAAGTAATCACACTTTAAGTTCTGCTAGTTACTTTTCTATTCTTTTTTGTAAATAATTTTAAGTTTGCAAGAAATGTTGCAATAGTAGTGCAAAGAATGGTTTTTCCTTGACCTATTTAAGCATGAGTTTCTCAAATTTTATTCTGGAGTAGGATTCCACAGTGTAGATGTACCACAGCTTGTTTTACCTTTCACCTGTTACAAATGAAACTGCTATAACATCTGTGTACAGGTTTTAGTGTGAACATTCATCTTCATTGGGTTGAATGGTGGTTATGTTGTTGTACAGGAAAGTGCCGAACTGTTTTCTAGAGTGCTTGTATCATTTTACACTCCCAGCAGCAATGTGTGAGTGATCGGGTCTCTCTACATGCTTACTCGTGTTTGGTGATGATGTCACTGTATCTTATTTTGACCACACTGATTGTGTGTAGTAATATTCCACTGTGATCTTTTGTTTTTTGCTTGTTGTTTTGTGACACAATGTCACCAGCTATATAGTCCAGGCTGGCCTTGAACGCCAGATAGTCCTGCCTCAGCCTCTCTAGTGTTGGGATTACAGGTATATGCCACCACAACCTGCTTCACTGTGACTTTAATTTGCATTTCTCTTTAATTTTCCAATGATGCTGAAAATCTATTTGCATATTTTTTTGTATTCTGAATATTTTCTTCAATGAAATGTCTGTCCACATCCTCTGACCATGTTTTAAGAGGATTGTCTGCTGAGTTCTGAGAGTTCTGTGTATATCTAATATTAGTCCTTTGTCAGATACAAACCTTGTAAATATCCTCCTCCACCTGTGGCTTGTCCTTTCATCCTCTTAATAGGGTCTTATACAGAACAAAATTTAAAATTTCAATTTAGGTCAAATTTATTAATTTTTCATTTTATGAATCTTGCTTTTTGTGTCAAGTCATATGGATTCTTTGCCTGAGATCTCAAAGATTTTCTCCCATTTTTTTCTCAACATTTTCTAGTTCTGTGTTTTATACATGGTATATTAGTACTCATTAATTTGTTCCCAGGAGGCACGATGACTACTTAACAAGACAAGCATTAGACAAATTGTTTTGGCTGCCAAGAGTAGTGTGGTGAGAGGCAATGGACACCAGCAAGTTCTAGTTCCCATTTGTGTAGCAAACAAATGGTTACTGGGACAGAATTTTCATGTCAAAATGGGTTGAATAACAGATTTTGTGAGTTTCAAAGCAGTTGAATAAAAAAGATATGACTGTATTTAAGACCAAGATGCATTTTGTGTCAGATTTTGTAGAAGGTGTGAGATTTAGGTTGAAGTTTATTTTTTCACCTGTAGATGTCCAATTACTCCAACATCATTTGTTGAAAGGGTTATCCTTCCTTCGCTGAATTTTTATACCTTTGTTAAAAATCAGTTCAAAAAAATCAGTTTTTCATATATGTGTGCATCTGTTTCTGGATTCTCTATTCTGTTCATTGAACTATGTGACTATCTCTTTGCCAATATTACATTTTCTTGATCATGAAAGCTAAATGTAATATTAATAATTAATACTATTAATACTGTCCTGGTTTACAGTGAGTCTTCCCAATTTCTTTAGTTTTTAAAGCTTGTTTGAGCTATTCTAAGATCCACACTTTTCCATGTAAATTTTAGAATTGACTGTGCCTTCAAAAAATCTGTCTAAAGTTCATACATAAAGTGCATGAATCCTATACATAAATTTGGGGAGAATTGGAAGCTTGGTTATATTAAGAATTCTAGTTCATAAACATGGTTATGTCTTTCCATTTATTTAGGTCTTTGATTTCTTTCAGCAATCGTTTGTAATTTTCAGCTTGCAGATCCTATCCAGGTTTTGTAAATTTTCCTTAACAATTCAATTTTCTTTGGAGTAATCATATGTATAGTATTGTGTTTTTAATTTTGATTTTCACATGTTCATTGTCAGCCTACAGAAATGTAATTGATCTTTGTGGGTCAATTTTATATCCTATGACCTCACTTAACTTCCTTCTATGAGTTTTTATTAGATTCTTTGAGGTTTTGTACATGGATAAGTCTGACAGATGCAAATTGGGACAGTTTTATTTTTTTGCTTCCTGATCTGTACGCTTTTTCTTTTCTTTCTTTTTCTTGTGGCACTAATTAGAACTTTCAGTACTATGCTGAATGAAAGTGGCGAGAAGACAGCCTATTTTAGAGGGAAAACAGTCTTTCATCATTAAGTATGACATTAGATGTAGATTTCAGTATATGCTCTTTATCAAGTTGGGAAAGTTCTGTTATTTCTAGTTTGTTGAATTGTTTTGTTTTCAGTGTATACTTGCCTTTGTTTTGATGTGCATTTGGTGACTGACACAACCTCCAGAGAGAAAGCACTCGTACCAAGCCCCAGCCGGGGAGCGGAACTTTTGGGATGTGAATCGAAAGTGGGGCCCCGGAAGTGAGGATTCTGGATTCTCTATTCTGTTCATTGATGTATGTGTCTATCCCTTCTAAGCCTAAGGGACAAAGGCTTAGAATGGAAGAAGGAGACCATCAGACTCTGTCCTCTCCGCCCAGGACCAGGAAAGACCTGATCTAGGTCCTTAGCCATAAAATTTCTGCGTCATCTTTGGTCACCAGAAGGGACCAGGACAGATGACTGTTCTTCTCACTTCATGGTACCTCTTCCATGGCTCAGGGGTCTGTGCTCCAAAGCTCTCACCTGATCTTGGGAGGCAGCTGTGGATGGTGGGGTTGCAGCGGGAATCGTTTCAGGAGCGCCTCTTTCTGATCCATGGCCGGGTCAGCCTTGTAGTGCTGGACCAACACCAGGAGGCGCGGGTGCCAGAGCACCGGCAGCTTGTGCTGCTCCTTCAGGAAGCCCAGGACGTAGCAGCCCAGGTGTCTGGCGCCTGTGCCAGCTTCTTAGCCAGCAGCAGTTGCAGGAAGATGCTGTCTGCCCAGTCTGCTCCGACTTAGGATTTTCAGCATGGCTGCGCTGGAGTGCAACATGGGGACCGAGTACTCGGTGATGCCGCTGCCCACGATGAGGGCTTCCTGTAGGTTCAAGTGTCCAGCTCATGAAGGGATCAGGATCCCTTGAACCAGGCTCCAGGCTCGAACAGGGCCTTCTCGGGTGCCCTGTAAAGGTGAAAGTTGAGGCGTTGGTGCTTGGCCCTGTCTTCTACCCTGAGGTTAGAGACAGAAGTCCTGGTGGCGTGGTGCAGGGCTGCTGCGGTCCAGGCCGCCGGCTCTGAGATGTGAAAGATCTGCTCCCAGCGGAAGAGTGACGGGACCACCTTAAAAGCCTCTGCAGGTTTCCCGCTGCGGTACTAGGCTAACACTCCCTAGAACCGCTGCGACCCTCCAGCACCCGAGGGTCCAGCTGTGGCCAGGCATGCGGACACCCCGACGGGACGGTGTCCGCGTCTCCCTCTGCGCAGCTGGCTGCTCTGTGGCGAGGTTGGCCGGGCACGCTCTCGGGCGGTCGTGAACACTTCGGCGGCGCGCGCGCGCCCTCGGGGGCCACGACTGTCGCCCCTGTCGCTTGGCTGCCTTCTCCAGCGCGGGCCGCTCCTCGCCCTCCCAGCCCCAGCCCCGCCGGAGCGCCTCCCGGTACCGCCGGGCTTGTTGCTAACCCTGCGGGTGAGGCCGGGCCCAGTTCTGCTCCTCTGGTTTCCGTGACCCCCCCATAACGGGTCCCCAGCCCGGAGCTGTGGGGCCGGTCGACCAGGTTTTTGTTTGTCTTGTTCTTGTGGTGCTGGGGATCGAACTCAGGGCCTTGTGCTCGTGAGGTAAACACTCTAACCACTAAGCTAAATCCCCGTCCCTGGAGTTCTTATTTTAAAAGGATGTTACCGAAGATTTTTTTTCTTATTTTTACCAAGAACATGTATTGACACATTGTGTACATAATGATCATAATCAATATGGTTATTTTGAACCTGTATATATCTTGGTTCCCCCCCTTCCCCTCCCCTCCCTTCCATTCCCCCACCCTTCCCTATTTGCAACAGGTTTTTCCATTTTTTCCCTTTCTTTTCTTTCAAACTTCCTTCTTTTTCCCCCTTTTTCCTATCTAGTTCTCCTCTCTTTTGAATACTATCTTTTTTTTTTACATAGTATCTATTACACCCCTTTGTCCTTTGTCCTTGTTTACACTTATGGTTTCTCGTATCAGAGAAACAATTCGATGTTTTGCCAAGTATTTTTCCTCATTAATTGTACCATCATATACTTTTCTTTTTCTTTAGCTTGTGGATATGGTGGATTATATGCCCACAATGCAGTATTGTGTTTGGTTATGGTATCAGGTTAATATCATAAAATTAGTTGGGAAATAGTCTATATTCTTCTCTTTTGTGGAAGAGA
Source organism: Hystrix cristata (assembly GCA_004026905.1). NCBI lineage: Eukaryota > Metazoa > Chordata > Mammalia > Rodentia > Hystricidae > Hystrix > Hystrix cristata. The sequence goes on from PVJO010007502.1 coordinate 48,909, forward strand.
TTGAGCAAAATTGGTGTTAATTCTTTTTTAAACATTTGCTTGAATTTTCCAGTGGAATCCTGTGGAATTGATGATTTATTTTTGCTTCTATTTTTAATTTTTTTTTTGGTTTTTTTGAGACAGGGTCTCGCTATGTAGTCCAGGCTGGCCTTGAGCTCACTGTGTAGCCCAGGCTGGCTTTAAACTTACAGTGATCCTCCTGCCTCAGCCTCCTGAGTGCTGGGATGTAACAGCAAGGAGGTAAATGCTTGCTGTCGCCATGCACGGACTTAGTGTTTTAGGGCTCGATTCGCAGGGAAGGAGATAAGAAACCACTCACAAATATTAATTAAGTTATTTAATAACAATAAAGAAAGTAAGAGAAAAAGAAAAACTCTAGGAATTCATACCACCAATTCACCGTTTTCATCACCAGTAACGTGCAGCACGGGAATACATTCAAGCAAAGATCTTAACTGTGGCTGAGAGGAGTAGTAGTCACTCAGGGCTCAAGAAGAAAACAGCAGTCGTGGAGGTGCAGCCAACAGCAGTGCCCACCGACGCACACAGGAAAAAGTACCATCAGCTCCGCGAGCGAAAAACATCAGCTACGTGAGTGAAAAACATCAGCTTCATAAGCGAAAACATTAGCTACACGAGCGAAAAAAACATCAGCTACACGAGCGAAAGAAATCATCAGCAACCTTGGCAGGTGCAAGAGAGAGAAGAGAAGAGAGAGTGCAGGAGGGAGTGAGAGAGCGCACCTGTGTGCTGCACCTGCAGTTATCTATGCTCTGACAAAGGAATGCTCCCCTCCAGGAAATGGGTGTGCACGACTTTCTCTCAGGCATTCATCCTGGGTCTGGCTAGGACCCGGGATGCCGCCAGAGTGAGGATCAAAGTAAATTCTTTGTTGATAGTAAGACTGTCCCTGCAAGGTTAGCCAGACCTCGGAAGAACAGGCGCGCACCGGGACACTTAGACCTTTATCGGAACACGGGAATTCGAGCTAACTCTCAAGAACCAGATAGTGAATCTTACACGGGATTACAGGTACACATCACCACACCCAGCTCCTTTCTTTTCTTGTTTTATTTTATTTATTTTCTTTGTTTGTTTGTTTTTTGGTGCTGGGGATCGAACTCAGGGCCTTGTGCTTGCAAGGCAAACACTCTAACCACTGAGCTAAATCCCCAGCCCTCTTTTCTTATTTTAAATTTCACTGATTTCTGTTCTATTCTTTTTCTTGCTTTTATATACTTTGGATTTATTTTGCTCTCTTTCTATTTTTTAAAAAATTTTCTTTTTGTAGTACTGGGGATTGACCCAGGGAATGTTGATCTATATATATCTTCAGTTCTTTTGAAATTTTTATTTTGAAAAAAACTTTATTTTGAGACAAGCTTTCACTAAGTTGTCCATGCTGGCCTCAAACTTGTGATCTTCCTGCCTCAGCCTCTCAAGTAACTGAGATTATAGGTTTATACCACCTTGCCTAGCTTCTTTCCAGCTTTTTGAAATAGGGACTTTGATTATTGATTTGAAACCTTTTATTTTTCCCACTAGCATTTAGCAGTATAAAATTCCTTATTTAAGCAGTGCTCTAACTGAATTCCACATATTTTAATATGTTTCATTTTCATTTTCTTTCAGTATCCATATTTTCCATTGCTCTTAAGACTTCCTATTTTAGTCTTGTACAACTTAGAAGTGTGTTGTTTAATTTCTAAGTGTTCGAAGATTTTATTCTTGTCTTTCTGTTACTGATTTTGAGTTTGATTTATTTATGGTGAGAGAACATGCTCTGCATGATTACAAAAGTCTTTCTCACTTGTTGAGGTTTATTTGATGGCCTGGGATTTGGTTTATCTTGGTGAATATCCCATGGGTTCTTGACAAAAATGTATATACCGTGATTCTGTTGGTTGATTTTATTGTCGAGTTCTATATCTTTGCTGATTTTTTACTTATGTAGTTCTATCAATTGTTGAGAGCAGAGTGCTGAATTTCCCAACTATAATTGTGTATTTGTCTATTTCTCCCTCAGCTCCATCAGTGTTTGCTTCATGTGTTTTGTGGCTCATTTATTTTATGTCCTTAATTTTTAAAAGTCTACTTTGCTGTTTTCCCCTCCCCCCTTCTTCCTCATCTTCTTCTTCTTCCTCCTCTTCCTCCTCTTCTTCTCTGCACCCCCTCCCTGGGACTGAACCCCAAGCTCTCATACTGAGATACGTCCCCAGCCCTTTATTTGTTTATTTTTGAGACAGATTCTTGTTATGTTAATTCAGGCTGGCCTCGAACTCATAGCAATCATTCTGCCTCAGCCTTCCAAGTGCTGGGATTATAGGAATGCACACTGTCCCTGGTTTATTTGAAAGTTTTTTTTTTTTTTTGAGACAGGGTCTTGCTACATAGTTTAGGCTGGCCTCAAACTCACTATACAGCCAGTCAGGCCTTGAACTCATGGCAATCCTCCTGTCTCAGCCTCCCAGTGCTGGGATTACAAGTGTGCACCACAACACCCATCTGTTTGGACATTCTAAAGAATTCCTTCGTAGTTCACTTATAAGTGCTTGGGGGATATATTGTTTTGTATAGTTTTCTTAGTGTTTGCTTTAGGCATTCTAATATGCATGTGTAACTATCATAATATACTAGTATTGATGTATTAATCTTTTTATGATAGCACCTGACTGTTATAAATATACTTATGGATTGAAGATTTGAGTGCTTGTAATGATGCTGTTTCACTGAAGCAATCCCACAGTCTGAGGCTTTGTGCAGATTTTAGAAGTATGCCTTCTGAATATTTTTCAGAAAGAAACACAAAATTTGTGTCCTTCCTTACATTTCCTGCTTCTAATAATTTAGCATTTATCTTAGTTACTTTTCTTGTTGCTGAGACAAAATACTCAACACCCAGAATTAAAGGAAGAAAGATTTATTTAGCTCATAGTCTGTAGAGGTTTCAGTTTGTAGTCAGCTGGTTCCAAGGCAGGGCGACCTGGGAAAGTGGCAACTCAGAGGAGAAACAGTCCATGGCAGGCAGGCAGAAGGCAGCAGCAGCAAGCAGAAAACTACGAGCGATAAGCAATCTCCTTCGGTCCCTTATATCTTATCTAGCCTGCCCACCCTTAGGGTGGGTAGCACTCACACCCAGGGTGGGAAACCCTGGATCCTACCTAGAACTAAATCAAACCAATCAGTGGACTAATTTAGTAATCACACACCCTTGATCCCAGCAGCACACACTCTGGATCCAGCCACCTCTGAAAAAGCTCCACCTATGACTATATGAGACTTTGGAGGCACATCTAGATACAAACCACACCAGCATTCACTTGCTATTTTACACAATCACCTGAAAAAAAAATCTTGAGGTTTGAATTGGGGCAAGGAAGAATGTAACTGGCTTTCACGATAATCAAATAGTATCTGAATTTTCGTGTGTATCTCAGCTGTAGTAAACGTACGTCATTTTCATGATTTTTCCTGAAGTAAAATGTTAGGAACATCTCTACAGCAGGTGTCATGTAGCAAAGCAATACTCGAATTTACAAAGCATGTCAATTTAGTTCTTTCTTCATTGGGTTCCAGCAAATGAAGTGTTTTCTTGGTGAGCATCTGTTGACCTGCTATGAAACCAACTACTTTAATATTGTTTTCAGTGAGGTATATTATTAGGCTTTTCTTTTGTTCAGGTGACTGTAAACATAAGAGCTACTGTTCCCTATTATTTAAGCATCTTTCGTAATAAGTAAGATAACAGAACTCCCAAACCTCTTACACATTCCAGGGCTGGTGGTAGCTGGGGAATGATGAGAGGCTCCTTGTCCTGTAACCCACAGCCAGTGGTCCCGTTACATGACTCTATACTTTAATTACCTTTCTGAACACAGAGGTGAAGGATGTGAACAAAACACTGAATGCTTGTGATTCCTAAATCATGCTTAGCCTTTATCCTGCCTGTTCCATGCAATGGCAATTGCACAACACTGAGCTGATTTTCCATTCTATCCCTGTTTCATCAGTAGGATTCACTATGCTATTGATTTTAGGGAGATCCGGAAACCTCTGAAGCACCAAGGAAAGTGCAGCGTTTAGTCATTACTCCACAAAGCTGTCAACTTAAAGATGTCAGATCTTCTCGATGTGCCCAAAATGTCCACACACACAACGCTGGAGCAAAACACCCAACACAAGCACTGCCTTTCTTGTGAATATCAAATGAGATCCTGAGAAAGTTTCCCAATATCCTCTGTTCTCGAAGGAGCTTTATACCTAGGACTCAGCTTGAGTGATCACAAAAGGTTTTTTGTTTTGTTTTGTTTTGTTTTGTTTTGCTTTCATTTTACCTGTGGAAAATGGTAGAAGTTTGGTGAGTTAATATGTTTTGGTTATTTCTTTTTCTCCAAAACATTCTCCTTTTAAAATGCTACTTATATACTTTATAATGTGTTAAAGATTAGTTATGAATGTTGTGGTGCTTGATATAGGAATGAAATTTTTAAGTGGCAAATTTGACCTTATACTGTTCATATTCATAAGACATAATGAATACCCAGTACATGTTCTTTTCTTGAAAGCCTCATGGCCAAATGGAATTAACTAATTAAAACCTTAAGACAGTTCTTACAGATTATTATGTGTTATGAATGCAGGTCAGTTCATTAAGTACTTCTGCAAATGTTAGAATTATAATATGCAGGCTAGTTCACTAAATACTTCTATAAATGTTAGAATTATAAATTTTAAAAAGTTAGAATTATATTATAATATTAGAATTACTTTTGTTCTACATTATATTATTATTTAAAGTTTTATAAAGATATTAGCTCAAAAGAATATAAAGTTCTTCATAAAGTTTTCTAGCTATTGCTTTCTTTCTAAATTTTCATACTGGTTGCCACTCTATTTCCCTATTTATTTAACATGTTGAAAGTTTTTGTTTGTTTTGTTTTTGAGACAAGGTCTCACTATGTAGTTTAGGCAGGTCTGGGACTCACTATGTATCCCAAACTGGCTTCAAACTCACAGCAATCCTTCTGCCTCAGCCTCCTGAGTGCTGGGATTACAGGTGTGCACTGCAATGCCTGGCTGACAGTTTGAAGATTTTTTTTTTTTAAATATGTGCCTGTGGTACATAATGAATATGTTTGTCACAGGGAGTTGGTGCATATACAGATGGTATCACAGTCCTTTTTACCTCCCCTTTCCCTCTTCTCCCTCCTGTCTCTCTCAATCCCTGGACCCCTTTCTCATCAACTGCTCAGTTCAAGAGCTTGCATACCAATTGTTTCTGGAAATACCCTCCTGGACACACCCAGAAGTGTGTGTCACTAATTCCCTCAGTGTCTCTTAATACAATCAAGTCAACAATAAATATTAGCCATCACATATACTAATGATGAAACCAAATCACATTTCTTCTTTATATGATTGTTACTGGTTAGATGGGGTAGTAATCTATGTTTATACAAGACTGCTGATAATTCAGTTCAGCTATGTCAGGAACAATGTTAAAGTAGGCACCTGGTCAAAGCCAAAGTCAAGTGGCAGATTTTGGTTGAATTTTGAGGCTGAACACAAACTTCAGTGTATACCTAATAGCAGTGATCATGTACATGATAAAACCTATAGAATTTAAACAAATTTGGAGTTGGGAATTTAGCTCAGTGGTTGAGCACATACCTAGCAAGCTCAAGGTCCTGAGTTCAATCCCTAGCACCGCCTCCCCCAAATAAAATAAAATTAAAAAAAATTAAAGCATAACATAGAAGTTGTAACATTTTTTCTTCTTTTCCAATGAAGCTTCTTGTCTACACCTTGATGTGTGTGTTACCCCCCTCCCCCTACACACACACATGCATACGCACTTACTTTGGAGTCTGGCTGTAAAATAAAGTTCCAACTGCCTTAACCTGGTGTGTGGCTTGTGTCTAGATGTCCCCCCAGAGCCTCATGTTCTCATAGGTGGGGCTTTTCAGAGCTACCTGGATCTAGAGTGTGTGATATGAGGATTAAGGGTGTGTGAAGCTAAATTAGTCCACTGATTGGAATTAGCATAGTTCTTGGGGTGGGTAATGGGAAGGCCCACACTGGGTGTGGGTGGCGCTACCCACAGGCTTGTAGCCTGAATGAGATAAAAAGGGAAAAGGAGAAGACTTGCTGCTTGCAGCTTGCTGCTGCTGCCTTCTGCCTACCACACCATGAACTGCTTCTCCTCTGTGATGCCCCTCTGCCATGCTACCCTGCCTCAGAGCCAGATGACTAAGGACTGAAACCTCTACAAACTTTGAGATGTTATAAACCTTTTCTCCTTTAACTTGGGGGTGTCAGGATATTTTGTCCCAACATTGACAAAAGTAACCGAGACAGATTTGGGAACCAGAGAAGTGGGGTCTGTGCTGTGACATTGCCTAGCTGTGTGGTTCTGTAGCCTTTGGAAATGGCTTATGAGAAGAATTTGGAAAGGTTTGGAGATTCTGGCTGGAGAAGCAGTCCTGAAATGCTGTAAGTTGAACTTGATGGAAGATTCTGGTTAGAAGATAAGAATACTGATAGAAATGTAAAGACTAGGCTCAGGAGGTTTCTACTGGGGAGAAGGACTGCATTTGCTGTTAGACTCCAGACCATGTGTGTTATGCTTTGGCAGAAAATTTGTCTGCATTTTGCTCTTGTTCAGAGATTTTGTCTGAGACTGAGGTTAAGGGCAATGGCCTACTTAACCTGGCAGAAGAAATTTCAAGGCAGTCTAATGCTGAGGTGGTGGCATGGTACTATTGGGGGTTTTAGCCAGATCTATGTTGAAAATGAAGAACAAAGAGCCCATCAGAATGACTGAAAATGTTTTGGGTTTGGCCAGAAAGGAAGCTTTGGTAAAGTTGCAGACTGCAAAGATGGAGCAGATGAGAACTTGGTTGCTGAAAAGGAACAGGACAATAGAGAAGATGGCCTGAGGACATCACAAGAACCAGCAGAACTCCTCGCTCTGCAGCCTCAAGATTGCAAAAGTGAAAAGACTTTGCTTTGAGAAGAGACACCCAGAGCACTAGGTTCCAGAATGGCAGTAGCCTAGGGAATTTGTTCCTCAGGATTGGGTTCATAATGTTCAGCAATCTGGGGACTTGAGCTCTACAACCAAGAGAGAAGGAAGCCTGCCTACTGCTCCAGCTGGCAGCAGACTTTGGCATCATCTATGTGGTGCTAGTTTTAGGTGCATGCAGAATACAAGAGTCTTGGGATCAGGAAGGCTTCCACCCAGATTTCAGAAGAAGGCCTGGGAGGCCAGGCAGTGTGCCCCTGAGAGGGCAGTGTGTGAAGCTTTGTGCACAAAGCTGAAGGTGCACTGGAGACCTCAGAAAGTTGGAGAAGCCAGGAAGGTGGGTCATCTGAGGAAAGCTGCAAGGAGGGAGCAGAGCTGGCCCAAGACAGAAGCCATGGGAGTGACTACCACTGGAAGTACCGTAGAGGCAGAGCCACCCAATCCCTTTGGAGTTCACATGTTGTCACAGATTGCCTCACAGAGATGCTGGGCATGGAACTACAGGATTCAATGTTTGCCCTGATGTATTTTGGACTTGCTTTGGTCCTGTTCTTTTCTATCCATTCCTTTCTATTGGAATGGGGCTGTTTATCTTGTGCCATTGTATGTTGAAAGTGTTTAGCTTTCTTTACATTTGTACAGGGGTGTGAAGCTAAGTGTTTGCCTTAAATCTCAGTAGAGACTTTGGATATGGACTTTCAGCAGTGTTGAAACTGTTAGGACTTTGGCAACTCTCAGAGATGGACTAAAACCCTTTGACATAAAGGGATGTGCATGAGTCTTTGGGGGACCAGGGGCAGAATGTTATGGCTAGTATCTAGATGTCCCCCCAAAGCCTCATGCAGTCAGAGCTTGCTGGATCTACGCATGTGATACTGGGATTAAGGGTGTGTGGTACTAAATTAGTCCACTGATTGGAATTAGCATAATTGGGCTGGGGATTTAGCTCGGTGGTTAGAGTGCTTGCCTAGCAAGTGTAAAGCCCTGAGTTTGATCCCCAGCACCAAAAAAAAAAAAAAAAGGAATTAGCATAGTTCTGGGTGTGGATAATGAGAAGGCCCATTTTGAGTGTGGGTGGTGCCACCCAAAAGGCTTGCAGCCTGGATGGGATAAGGGGAAAAGAGAAGCTTGCTGCTTGCTGCTGCGGCCTTCTGCCTTCCGCATCATGAATTGTTTCTCCCCTCTGATACCCCTCTGCCAGGCCACCCTGCCTTGGAGTCAGCTGACTATGAACTGAAACCTCTATGAACTGTGAGCTGAAATAAACATTTCTTCCTTTAACTTTGGGTGTCGGGGTATTTTGTCCCAGCAAAGAGAAAAGTAACTAAGTCACCTGGTGTAACAGAGTATACGACAACAACATCGAATGGTTTGTAGTCTCCTACATGTCATGATGTTTCTTCCCTTTGTGTCTTCCCTTACTCTGTACCTGGTGCCTGGCATGCCATCTTCTGTCTTTATCTCGCTGGCTTCATTTACCCTGTTGTCTCCTCTCAGACATCACCTATCTGAGAAGTTCCCTGACAACCCTGTTTCTCCTTTGAGGCTGTACTAGATACCTTTCTTGTTACAGGTTCCCAAACTTCTAGTGTAGAGTTCTATTCTAACATTTATTAATTGTATTTTAATTGTCAAGTGGCATCATGAACTGTTTTAGCTTATGTTTCTCTCACCCTGGAGGATTGGGGCAGAAATAGAAATTAAGTTGGGTCACGGAAAAGTTGAAAAAATTGTATTTTATTCACACTTGAAGATTTTTATACTAAGGATTGAGCCTGTTACTCTTGCCATCTTTGATCCTTGGTACAAGGAGCCAAGTTTCAACCAAGGGTTAGATTCAAAGGTGAAGCAGGTAAACAGCTCATATATATTAATCAGGTAGAGTGATAGGAAATAGATGTCAAATGAATTTGAGGAGAGTTTTTGCGGTACTGGCGATTGAATCCAGGGCTTTTGCCCTAAATTACATTCCCAGGCCTTTAAACTTTTTTGTTTTGTTTTTCTTTTCTTTTCTTTCTTTTGTTTTTTTGAGACAGGGTCTCGCTATGTAGTCCTGGCTGACCGTGAACTCACTATGTAGTCCTGCCTGACCTCCAACTCGCATTAATCCTCTTGCCTTCCAAGTGCTGGGGTTACAGGTGTGTGTCATCATTCCCGGCTTTCACTTTGTATTTTGAGACTATGCCTACTAAGTTGCTACCTTGCCCAGGCTGGGCTCAAATTTGAGATCCTCCTGCCTCAGCTCCCAGAGCGCTGGGATTACAGGCTTAAGGAGTATTCAATAGGGGACACTATACAAAGGTGTCAGCAGTACGTAGGTAAATTGTGAAGGATGAGCAGCAGTTGGGGCTTGTTGCTTCACATTCTCTACTCTTCATAGGGGAACGGGGGCCGTCAGAGGGGCTGGTAACAAGAACCCAGAGGCAGAGAAAGTTGTGTGGACAAGGTCACCTGATAGAGCAGAGGCTTTGAAGTGATTTCAGGGAAGCAAGCGCCCCGACCTTGCCCTCCTTCCTCCAGCTCCTGCCAGGGCTCTCCAGCGTTGGCGGAACCCAGCTGGAAGCCAGAGGACAGAGTAGGCTGTTGGCACTGTACTGGCTCAGGGCATGGTGGGGAAAGAGGGAAGAGGACCAGGCGGGTGCAGAGAGGGCTTCCAGCACGACAGACATCCCGGAGTATCCTTGAAAACCCTCAAGTCCACCCCCAACTTCTCCTCTACTCAGTCTCAGAATTTCCTGTATGAAGCCTTTAAACAAGCGATGTATCATAAAATGATAAAAATACTAAAGATCTTTTCTTTAATTCTTTGACATCTGAGAGGACTGCTCTCTCTCAGCTATTAAATGATGGTTGAAATGGTGGGGAATTCTGTAATGTAGACAATTAGCAAAATAGCAGGTCTCACAAAATCAAGAGCCTCAGGAGGCCGGGCAGGTGATGCGGCTTCGGCCAGCTGCGGGCAATCTCTGACTCATTCTCCTTCCCCTTCATCAGCCCTTAGTGAACGGAGATGAGCAGCCAGTGTTGGCTAATGTTTCTGGTTGCGGTGTTAACACAAAGCAAGCTTTTCCAAGCGCTTCGGAAAGACCAGTTTCCTCAATAACCATGAGCAAAGGCTAGGAGAACTTCTGGAGGCCCCTTGCACGCAAACACCGTTGTAAGTACCCTACCAGAATTAGTTCCTTTAACACACTCTGTGTCCCTACAGGATCTGTGTTGTTATGATCACTGTTTTACGGGTGAGGAAATGAGGGACGGAGAGGTGAAGGAGAAGCCACATCTGCCACATCTCTCTTGCAGTGCATTCTGGACAGGACTGTGTGGCTTGGAAGGGACAGAGGGATTATGAAAGGTTTCTTTGAATCTAAACTGGTTTAAAAATGATTTGAGGTGTCTAGAATGTTTCGCATTTGAAATACAGTGTTGTAAATTATATCATCACGAAAATAGTAAATCTGGAAAGTAATAAAGCTTATCCTGAAAGGGGTGGGATAGCTGAATGGCTAAAACCAGGGCTGTATTGCCCTCCTGGAGCACGAAGTCATCGTCGACCGCCCTTTACTTGTCTGGACGTAGGCTGGTCTTCATAGGGCCTGAGGGTTTCTGGCGTTACATGTGCACCCTCCACTCCAGGAGTATTTCCTCAGAATAGGTAATTGGTGGACGGAGTTACTCTTTGTGGAATGTTCTCACTCTCCAGCTACTTTAACCCACCACCAGAGCTCCTCTGTTTTGGACAACTCAAGAGTGTTCTGATTTAACTCATCGTTTAATCACATCCCAAGGTACATCAGCCTAAGATAAGCCATTATATGTAAATGTCTGGTGCTGTGCTGAATCAGAGCGGTGACAAAGAACATTTGGCTTTTTCATGATCTTGAAGGGGAAGCATCCATTCTTTCACCATGAAGGGCAATGTTAGCTACAAGTTTATAGATGTCTTTATAAAGTTGAGAAAAATTCCCCTCTATTCTTCCTTGTGTCATAAATGAGTATTGAATTTTGTCAGGTGATTTTTCTGCATCAGTTAACATGAACATGTGATTTTTCTTCTTCAACTCTTTGATATGGTAGGTTACACTGACTTTTTAAAATGTTGAGCTATCCTTGCATGGCTACATTAAATCCTACTTGATCCTGGCATGTAATTCTTCTCATACATTGTCAGATCAATGTCTGATATTGATATCAATGTAACATTAACTCGGTAACATTAGTAGGAAATGTTTCATTTTGAGGAAGAGATTATGTAGAATGAATATTATGCTTTGAATTGTTAGTATAATTTCCCAAAAAACCATTTGTGACTGGATATTTCTTTTTGGGGAAATTGAAAGTTGTAAGTTTAATTTCTTTTTCTTTTTTCCTTTTTTTGGTACTGGTGCTTGAACACAGGGCCTGTGAATGTTTAGCTTCACTTAACATTATATTCTCAAGTTGCACCTGTTTGCCTGTGAATGCCTCAACTTTATCTTTCTTTATGGCACAGTGGTATTCCATTGTGTGTAAATACCACATTTTCCTTATCTATTCATCTGTTGATGGATGTATATGCTGTTTCTGAGGTCTAGTTATTATAAATTGTGCTGCCTTAGACATGGATATATATACATTTCTGTAATAGGATTCTAAGTCTTTTGGGAAGATACCTAGAAAAGGAATAGCTGGGTCAAATGGAATTTCTATTTTTAATTTTTTAAGGATTTTCCACACTGATTTCCATAGTGGTTGTACTAGTTTACATTCCCACTAATAATGTGGAAGCATCCCTTTTCCCCCACATCCTCCCCAGCATTTGTTATTATTAGATTTTTTGATGATAGCTGTTCTTTCTGGGGTAAGATGGTATCTTGATGTAGTTTTAGTTTATATTTCTCTAATGACCAGATATGCTGAACATTTTTTCATGTATTTATTGGCCATTTGTACTTCTGAGAAGTGTCTATTCATTTCACTTGCCCATTTTTGATTGGGTATTTTATTTTCAGGAGTTTAATTTTTTTTAGTTCTTTGTATACTCTAGATGTTAGTCTTCTGTCTGAGAAATAGCTGACAAAATTTTTTCCCATTCTGTAGGATATTTCTTCACTCTGTTGGTTGTTTCCTTTTCTGTGGAGAGAACTTTTCATTTGATATCATCCCATTTGTTGATTCTTGGTTTTATTTCTTGTGCCACTGGCGTTCTATTCAGAAAGTCTTTGCCTAGACCTATGTCTTCAAGAGTTGTACCTATTTTATCTTCCAGCAGATTAAATGTTTCTGTTTTAACATTTAGATCTTTGATACATTTTGATAAGTTTACTACATGGTGAGACATAAGGGTTTATTCAGTCTTTTGCAATGTGAATGTCTAATTTTCCCAGCACCATTTATTAAAGAGGCTGTTTCCTCCAGTGTATGTTTTTGGCCCCTATCAAAGATGAATAGCTGTATGTGCCTGAGGTTGTTTCTGCTTTGTCCATTCTGCTTCCTTGATTTACATGCCTGCTTTTGTGTCAGTACCATGCTGTTTTAATAACCATAGCTTTATAGTATAACTTCAAGTCTGGGATTGTGATGTCGTCTGCTTTGCTTTTATTATCCAGGATTGCTTTTGCTATTCTGGGTCTCTTCTGGTTCCGTATGGATTTTATGATTGTTTTTTTCTAGATCTATGAGAAATGCCATTGTTATTTTGATTGGAGTTGCATTGAATCTGGTATATGTTTTGGAAGACTTTATAGCCATTTTGATTATATTGGTTCTGCCTATCCAGGAACAGAGAATATCCTTTCATTTTCTTATGTCTTTCTCAATTTCCTTTTTCAGCGTGATGTAATTTTCATTTTAGAGATCATTTACTCCCTTGATTAGGTTAATTCCTAATTATTTAATTTTTTGGATGCTATTCTGAATGCTATCATTTTCCCAATGTCTTTTTTAGTGAGTTCATTATTAATGTCCAGGAATGTATTGATTTTTGTGCATTGATTTCATATCTTGCTACACTGCTGAACTTGGTTATTAATTCTAGCAGTCTTTCGGTGAAGTGTTTTTGGTCTTGTAAGTGTAGGATCATGTCAGCTGCAAATAATGATACTTTGATTTCATATTTTCCTATATGTATCCCTTTTACTTCTTTCTCTTGCCTGATTGCTCTGGCTAGTATTTTGAAAACTATTTTGAACAGGATTGGTGATAGAGGACATCCTTGCTCCTGATTTTAGAGAGAAAGCTTTTAATTTTTCCCAATTTTAGTATGATTTTGGCAGTAGGTTGGTCATAAATGGCTTTTATCAGATTGAGATCAGGTCCTTCTATATCTATTTTCTTCAGGGTTTTTTTTTTTATCATAAAAGGATGTTGGATTTTATCAAAGGCTTTTTCTTTTTTCTTTTTTGGTGCTGGGGATCGAACTCAGGACCTTGTGCTGGCAAGGCAAGTACTCTAACCACTGAGCTAAATACCCAGCCCCAGTCAAAGGCTTTTTCTGTGTTTTTTGAGATAATCATGTGATTTTTGTCTTTGCTTCAATTTCATTGATCATTATTGGATTGTTCAAGTTTTTTTTAAGTCTTCTTAGTCCAGTTTTGGTAATTCATATGTATCTAGGAATCTCTCCATTTCTTCTGAGTTCTCCAATTTTATGGCATATTTGTTTGCGGAGTAGTTGCTAATAATCTTCTGGATTTCGGCAGTGTCCATTGAGATTTCACCTTTCTCATTTCTAATTACATTGATTTGTGTCCCCTCCCCCCCGTTAAGATTGGTTAAGGGTTTGTCTATTTTGTTTATTCTTTCAAAGAATCAGCTCTTTGATCCATTGATTCTTTGTATTGTTTTTTTGGTCTGTACTTCATTGATTTCTGCTTTGATCTTTTACAATTTCCTTCCTTATACAAGCTCTGGATTTGGACTCCTCTTGTTTTTAGGACCTGGGGAGGCATTATTAAATTAGTTATTTGGTCCCACTTTGTTTTTCTGATGTGGGCATTCACACCTATAAACTTCCCTTGAAGGACTGTCGCTTTCAGTGTATTCCATAAGTTCTGGTATACTGTACTGGCATTATTATTTAATTCTAGGAACTGTCTTGTTTCTTTCTTAATTTCTTCTGTGACTCATTGATTATTCCAGGGCTATTTTAAACTGCAAAAACAGTCTGGAGTTTTACTCTGAAAGTGACTACCAAGAGAAGCCCAGTACCTGGTGCATTCACAGCTGAATTCTACAAGAACTTCAGGGAAGATCAAATGCCAACATTCCTCAAACTCTTTAATGAAATTGAAAGGGGATACTCTCAAAGTCATTCCTGGAAGCTAGTGTTACTGTGATCCCCAAACCAGACCAAAAAGAACTATAGGCCAATCTCTTCAGTGGACATAGATACAAAAAATCCTCAACAAGACACGGACAACAAATCATCAAAAAAATGATATATCATGACCAAGTAGGCTTCATCCCAGGGATGCAAGGATGGTTCAACATACATGAATCAATAAATGTAATACATCACATAAACAGAAGCAAGGACAAAAACCACATGCTCATTTCAATAGATGTAAAAAAAGTCTTTGACAAAGTCTAATGTCTGTTCACGTAAAAAGCCTGAAGAAAATAGGTATGGAAAGCCCTTATCTCAATCTGATAAAAGCCATTTATGACCACCCTGCTACTGAAATCGCATTAAATGGGAAAAGGTGACAACTTTTCTTTTCTTTCTTTTTTTTTTTTTCAGATGGGGGTCTCACTATGTAGTTCAGACTGGCCTTGAATTCACTGTGTAACCCACGCTGGCCTTGAGTGCCAGCTCCCGAGTGCTGGGATTGCAGGTGTGCACCACCACACCTGCCTACCTTTTCTTCTAAAATCAAGAATAAAATGAAGATGTCCACTGTCACCATTCCTGTTCAACATAGTCCTTCAAACATTAGCCAGAACAGTCGTGCAAGAGAAAAACTGTGGTTAGGTACATGAAAGGGAGAAGTGAAATCAGCTTTATTTATAGATGAAGACTACATAAAAGACCCAAAAAAATTCCACCAAAAGACTCCTAGAATTAATAACTTAACAACTTAATAAATTAATTCCACCAAAAGACTCTTAGAATTAATAATTAAATTCAGTAGTGTAGCAGGATAGCAGAGTGTGTAGTGACATTTCTGTTTTATTCTTAATATTGTTAATTTGTGTCTTTCCTCCATTTTTTTCCTTTGTCATTCTTTCTAGAGGTTTTCAAAGCTCCTTGTTCAGCCAGGCATGGTGTCACACACTGTAATCTCAGTATTCGGGAGGCTGAGACAGGAGGACTGCTTTGATGCGTATATATTTATAATCGGTATCTCTTCCTCTCGGAGTTTTCCCTTAAGAAGTATGTGGTGATCTTCTTGTCTGTCTTGATCAGTCTTGGCTTGAAGTGCACTTTGTCTGCAAATAGAATAATTCACCGCTATGAATTTCTTTTGTAGCATTGCTTTCATTAAGTCTCATAAGTTCCAGTATTTGATATTGGCATTATCACTTAACTGTAGAAACTGTCTAATTTCTTCTTTAATTTCATCATTGATTGTTCAGGAGGGGGTTATTTAATTTCCTTATATTTATGTAGTTTTCATGGTTTCTCTTGCCATCGATTTCCAATTTCTTTGCACTATGGTCTGATAGTATGCATGGGATAATTTTGACTCCTTTGTATTTGCTTAAGCATGTTCTATGAGCTAGTATGTGGTCTATTTTGGAGAATGTCCCATGTGCAGCTGAGAAAAATGTGTATTCTGATGTTGTGGGGTGAAACACTCTGTAGACATCTACTAAGTCTATTTGTTCACAGGTTTGGTTTGGTTCTGATATTTCTTTGTTGATTTTTATCTATTTGTGAGAGTGGGTTATTGAGGTTCCCCATTACAGTTGTGTTAGTGCTTATTTGATTTTTCATGTCTATTAATATTTGTTTTATGTAGGTGGGTGTGCTAGTATTTGGCGCATACATATTTATGATAGGAGAATAGCTTTGAGTTCGAGGTTAGCTTGGGCTACAGCGGGAGTTAAAGGCTAGCCTGAACTACCTAGCAAGACCCTGTCTCAAACAAACAAACAAACAAACAAACAAACAACAGCATCAACAAACCAATATATACTTACCGTTATCATCACTAGCAGTGCTTAGTGGTGGAACAGAGAAGCCCAACCGTTGGATTTATCCAGTCAGTGTTTGGCCCAGGAAAGTTGGAGAAGCAAGGTAAGTGGAGAAGGATATTAAGGGTGTTTGAAAAATAATAGTGGGAATATAGGTTGGATGGGGAAAGAAATGACAATTCTGAGCTATGGGGTGCAGACAGCTTAATGAGAATGGAAGACTAGAATAGGGAAGGGGTCTTCAGCAAGATGAAGAGACACTCAGGTGAATCTGAAGTCCAGTGTGAGGCTCCAAGTGTGAGTGGCAGGGGACATGTTATCCACATGGTTGCCGAAGACACAGAGAACACAGCCGTGCTGGGTGGACAAGAGAACCCAAGTCTTGTCCCAAGTCGCAAAGCACAAGTGGCTTTGGGGGTGGCGATGGTAGCCGTGTAAATGCCAATCCCGTTGTGGCATCAGAGCCTTGGGTGGGCCAGCCACCTTCACTGGAGACAGCTGCAGCGGAACGGACCTTCCCCGGGGACTGCGAGGGGATGGAGGAGTTTCTGAGCAGGAGGGAGCTGACAGTGTTGGGGTTTTCTGTGGGAGCAGGGTGACGGTAGGTCCATGGAGGGAAGACAGGACTCTCCTCCTGGAGCGGCGGACAAGGATGAACAGGGGGAGGGGTGTGCTGATATCGGCTGGCTGGAAGATCCCAAACAGCATTCTAGGCAAGACTCTCAGATTAGGGCCCAGGAGTTTTCAGTAGCCTAATGATTTCAAGCAAGGAGGAGAGCAACGAGAGGCAGTTAGTTACAGATCAGCCAACAAGAAAGAGAATTTTCAAAATAATAGTGCTTCCCAGATGTTGATTCATCTGTCCCACAGAGTAGTGAATACTCCATAATTTATTGTCTTTATATTTGCGGGAGCTGGATACGCGTCTATCAGGGTACTTGAGAAGAAGGTTGGGCGGTAGGACTTCAAAATTTTTAACTCTGAAAAATCTTTGGATTTGGTAGTATAGCATTTGACTATGGCCCCCTCTAGTGGCCACTATGCAGAATTAACCAGAATTTAAATATTTCAGAAATGAATCCAAAATCTCAAATCCAAAGATGAGGCTTTGAGAGAATAGCCTGAATTCCACTGTGTAGCCAGTTTTGCCTGACATATGGCTAGGCTTCTTGGAATTTACTGTTTGAATGACATCAATGATTTGTTTACAACGGGGCGATGCCATTGGCCGGCAGGGCAAGATCAATTCAATTCACGGTGCTTGCACCCACTCTAGTGAGGGGGATGGACCATCAACAAGCAATAAATAAGAAAGCAGCAGATGGTGAGCCATGTAAGGAATAGATGGAGTACAGTGACAAGGTCTAAAGAGAGTAACTTACCTTAGAGAGTGCGGTCAAGGACAGCTTCTTTCAAGAAATGATGGTTAGATGAAAAGAGGCAGAATGATGTTTCAGGCAGGAAAAGCAGTACGAAAGCCCTGTGATGGGAAGCAGCTCGTGATGCTCTGGAAGTAGATAGCAGACTCGTATGACAAGAAGGAAATGAGCAAATTTTGAGTTGTGGCTGGAGGAAATGGCAGAGGCCCTGTAAACCTCAAGAGTCGTGGAAGATTACAATGTTCATCCTATCTTAGCAGATTGCGCTTACTTTAAAATTTATTTTTGTTGAAATAACATATACTCTGCTTCTAAACAAATGGAAGAAAAATTTAAAAACTCAAATCTGATTTCATAATTACTCATGTAATCTGTTGGCTTATCAGACCATAGATTTTTATTTCTAAACACTCTTCTGTCCTAGCATTTGGTAGTGAGTTAGTATGTGATAAACAGTTACAGACAGAAGGTTCTGTGTTGAAAAGTATTTTAACTTACATAGAACAATGTTCTCTTAAAGTGCATATCACAGTCAAGGCCCTGCCTTCTTCCTAAGGAGGAAATGGGGAGAGATTTCATTTTTAACCAAGATGACTTCCAAGTTTGAACTACTTCATCCAAAAAGACTTACCAGAATTATCCAAGTCTCAAAGTATAATAGTTATTCTGCAATGGGAAAACGTGAAACACTTAACATTGCTTTTCTTTGTCATGGAACTCTAGAAGTGAGTTAAATATTTAAAGCTCGATGTAGACTACTCAGCCTCTTTCGACCTAAATATTTCTAACTTTGAAGAAATACTGTGAAAAATGAGGATGATAAATGCTGGGCAAAGGTAACACTTGTAAATTTATCTTTCTATTGGCATCTGACTTGTATTGCTTCTGTTGTGAAGTCAGCTGTCAGTATAATTATTGTGACTTTGAAGATAATATTTTTTTGCTCTTTCACTTTCAGTAATTCTACTCTCATGTGTCTAAGTTTATGTTTTACTATTTATATTTATTCTATTTGGATTATTTATTTGCAGGACTAGGCATTAAAACTAGGATCTTTGCACGGAGATACATTCTCAGCCTTTTAAATTTAGTTTATTGGGGGGGGAGCAGTGTCTCGCTAAGTTTCCAAGTTACCTAGGCTGGGCTCAGGCTTGTGATCCTCCTGCCTCAGTCTCCCAGAGTGCTGGGATTACAGCACCCTGGTATATGCCACCACACCTGGCTTATTTGAACTCTTTAGTAGTTCTTGAGTCCATCAATTGATGCCTTCATTAGTTTGGAAAGCTCTGGGAAGGGGTGGGCACCTGTGTGTTCAGTATATTGTTCTATGTGCTCCGTTATTTGTTCCAAATTATGTCAGGTCTTAGCCTATGACCCTGCTCTGGCTTACTTGCTTAAACATTGTTCCTCATCTTGAAATTTCTAGTTATCATGATTCTCTAGTTTACTTCTTTTCTTGTCATTTTGCTTTTTAAAACACTTTGAACTACTCTGAAATAAATAATAGAGCACATAGAACAATATGTTGAATACCAGCTCCCCACTCTTCTCCCAGAATTCAAGAACTACTACGAAGTCCAAAGAGAATAAATGAAATACTTTCATAGACAATGGTAGAAAGAACAAAGAACAAGGGACTCATGAGAACCTGTACGCCAGCTTTGTTCTCTTTGTGATATTTGCCCAGGGCTGATTGTAGAGAGAGAAGAATCCTACGTACAGAAAAAATAGGCTATAGCTACAGATGGCTGAGATCTAAGGGTAGAAGATGGATGTTTCAGTACAAGGTTGGAGGAAGCAGCAGAGAGACCCCCTTCCTTCCTCATTTTGCTTTATTTAACCCTGAATGAGTTGGATAATGCTCACCCGCATTGGTGAATTTTTCTTTACTCAGTCTGTTGACTCAAATGCTGATTTCTTATGAAACACTCTTACAGACAGATACGCCTAGAAATAATGTTTTACAAGCTGTCTGTCACTTATCCCAGTCAAGTTAACACATAAAAGTGGCCATCACACCAGGTAAGTTCCTTTCCCCTGTCTTTAAGTCCCTGTGACATGCAAAACTTGATAAGTATAGAAACCAAATTTGACTCTGTTTAGAGAAATACCTGCATAAACCAAAGATATTTCTGCGTTCCCACATGCAAACATGAGAAAGGTAACTTCAGGAATTTTGTAGCACTTCAAATGTTTATTTTTGAAAACAAGTAATAGGTTCATATGGTATAATACTTGAAAGGCACAAATGGCACGATTTGTCTTCCCTTCCTAGTTACTCTGATACTATTCTCTAGATCCAACTATTATACTCAAATTCTTATCTGTCTTAGATATTACATGGGAGTCTATAAGTAGATACATGCACGTATACACACACACATTACAGCAATTTAATCTTATGCGATTGTGGGAGCTGCCTAAATAGCCTTGTAAGGCTGCTGTCTTCACGTCAGCTGCTGGGACTTGAAGTCTGCAAGACAGGCAATCGGGAAAGGAATAGGGGCCTAATATAGGAGGCAACAAGCTGGAGCCCATCAACGTGACTGGCCTGGGGGGGACAGAGTAGCACCTGCGGCGTCCTGCAGAAGCTCACGCCCCTCACGGAGCTGGACGCGCACCTGAGCGCGGAGCCCACGGAGCTGTGGGACCATCGGGGGAAGGTGACCTGGCTGCAGGCCCAGCAGCCACCTCTCCCAGAGACGAGCCCACCGATGAACAACAATGCACGGGAGCCACAAAACTGCCTGCTTCTACCCTGTAAGCATACAAATAAAAACGGCTGCTGTATTTTCTTCTGCTTTCCAAATCTCAAGAAAAATTCTCTGAAAGACCCTAACCCGGAGCATACATAGAGTGGAGTTCTGGGAAATGTCGTGTAGGCTAGTTAAGTTGACACACTAGGGAGGCAACATATAATTTTAATCCCTTTACTCAAATGCTATTATACTATTTACACTTCTCTGCACCTTGCTTAAAACTCCTGTCAGGTCATTATATACAGGTTTCTGTCATTCTTTTTCATGGTGGTACAATATTCCTTTGTGTCTGCGCTGTTCACATCCTTCGATATTTCAAAGAATGCTACTGTGAAAAGCCCTCTGCGTGTATTTTTCATTTGTGAGAGTATATCTGTGTAAGGTCCTGAAATTCAACTTTTCAGGCGGAGTTTCTATATTTAAAATTGTGATATATTATCTAATTGCTCTTGGTTGTATCAGTCTCTTCTCCTCTTAAGAAAACATGACGTTTGTTTTCCCATATGCTGTGTTTTTGCAACATAGTGAATTATCAGATCTATTTATCTTTGCAGATTTTATAGGTAAAAAATATAATTTGCATTTTTTATTGTTAAGAATGGGTTTGGTCCTTAGGAGATATTTTTGAAGAGAAAAGGAAAGAAAAAGTTTAGAAATTTCAGTTTGGGTTGGATACAATGTCTCTTTCAAAACTCTCTTTCAGATATTGGCTCCTCTTCTTACAAAGCACATCAGGTGTTAAAAACTTCTCAGTAGTGGCCGGGGATTTAGCTCAGCGGTTAGCGCGCTCGCCTCGCAAGCGCAAGGCCCCAAGTTTGATCCCCAGCACCAAAAAACAAAACAAAAACAAAAACAATAAACCTTCTCAGTAGTAACAAATGATAATAATGATGCAACATGGTATGTAACTGTACATGGAAAGCAAAAGTGGAAAGTGCTTACAGAAAGTTGCTGAGTTTGCTCCCTCCCAATGTATAGCAGAAACCTCATACATCTAGGGTTAAATGAAAATGATATCATATAAATATGTGATTTAATGTAATTATGCATCTTTAGAACAAAAAATTGTAGGTTGTATTAGTGTGAACACAAGGCATAGATACTGCAAACAGATTTCTCTCCTGGTCTATTCCCGGATGGTCATCAATAGCAGAATATCATATATATATATATATATATATAATATATAAATATATATAAATGTATATATAAAATATATAAATATAGAAATATATATAAAATATATAAATATATATAATATATAAATATATAAACTATATAAATATATAAATATATATATATAATATATAAATACATATAAATATATAATAGGTATTCTGTACAGATCAAAGTTATCTAATACAACTTTGTGAAATAGCATCATAAATCTGTTACTTTTGGATGTGACTGGATGGATGGATACTATAATGTCTCATTGCCTTCATTCTGAGAAAAAGATAACAGTTTGAATAGAGATAATTTATTTAAAAATTAGATGTCATTAGGACAGTTGGCAGGGTAATAATAGTATTAATTTTGTGACATAGTATATAATAATAATGTTAATAATATTAATTTTATAACCGAGATAGCTGCATTTGGCTTTTAAGTATTGTATGGCAAGCTTGATTATCAATTTGATTGGCTTGAGAGATGCCTAGGAGATTAGAAAAGCACACTCCTGGGTGTGTCTGGGTGGGTCATGGTGGTGTGACTTGGGCACTATAACTGGTCCTGGTTCTGTTCGCTCTGGGCTCCTCTGCTTTTTGCTTCCCTGATGCCGTGATGTGAGCAGCTTTTTCCCCTCCACGCCCTTCCACCATGATGCTTCTGCCTTGGGGCCAGCCAACCGTGGATTGAAGCTGAGAGTCAAAATAAACTTCTCCTCTTTCAAGTTGTGGGTGTCAGGTATTTTGTTCCAGAAATAGGAAAGCTGATCAATACAGATACAGTAGTTTATTGTTTTCTGGTTAAAGATTATTTGATAGTAGAAATTTTGCAACATCTCAACTTCCATTGTCAGAAGTACTCTCCTTTTCTAGAGGACTGTGCAGGGACATTGTGGATACGGGCCCAAGTGAATTCTGGGTACACAGTGGGCTTGTGGCAAAACTGAGGGCCGTGAACCTTGGCAACCACAAGTCTTACAAGGGGCTTGCTTGAAAACCTGCCCAAACTTTGGGCTGGAGAGAAACATCTTTATTATTCTGGAGAGGAAACAAACCTGCACTGTGTCCTAGAGGGAGAGCCTATCTTCTCAGATTTTTTTCACTTGAACAGATAACTTGGAATAAATAAAATTTTCAAGACTCACGGAGAATTGCCTACCAACAAATAGGGGCATTTCTGTGACTCCTTGTCAGGTCTGAATTCCTGTTTAATCTTCTGCGTTATGTTTTTTGTATCTAAGACATAGTAGTCATCCTAAAGATCATCTTCTGTAGTAGCAGTTCCCATATTTGTAAAGGATTTAGTGGAAACAGATGCTGGATTATGAACACAGGACATGGAGAATGGCGGCAACTCTCTGCGTATGTCTCATGTCAAATTATCAGAATAAAATAAAGGGAAGAGCCCTGTATTTCTGGCTTGGTGTTTTAGGGAAACTTCAAATGCCTCTGAATGTTCTGTATTTTTAGGTAACATCCATCTAGGTGAGTCAAGACTTCCTGGAACCCGATATGGTGATGAAGACAGATGTTTTAATAAACTTGGGAAATTGTGGGTCTAAATGCAAATGATACTTTTGATACTCAGCAATGAGCTTAAGAACCTCACAGATACTCAGCAGTTTCTAAGGCACTATATAAAAAAAGGATTTTCAGGGACAGAATTATAGTGTCCATAAGAAAACACATCACATACACCAACCCCCAGAAATGGCTCACCTTTGCCTAAGGATGCAAAACAGAGTTTCTTGGTGTTCTCAGTAAGTCCCTGAGGTAATAGGGCACGCGGAACACAGTGAATATTTAAAGAAAGGAGCTTCTGCCAATAAAATATTCTCTAATTCAAAGAGTCTCCTCACCTCGCCGCTTCTCAATAATGAAAGTCCTGGTCAGGGTCCAGGCGCTGGGCCTCCTCAGTGTTGGGAAAAACCTGACCAGTGCTTGTGAGTCCTATAGGAAAGTGTTCTTTTCTCACTCTTTAAAAAATTAATTTCTCTCAGTCCTTATCAGGGAACTATATTTTTTAAAATCCTACACTTCACAACTATTCAGACTGAGCTTCTAGACAGAAGGGTAACTGGTTTTTTCTGTTTAGTTTTTTAATTCAAGAATGGAAGGCTTCTTACAGCTATATTAAGGAAAAGAAAGCATTCTTCTTTTTATTTTTATGATGTTAGAAAAATTTATTGGCAATATAATATAAGATATTGGAGAAAACATTGGGAAGAGAAATTAAGTCACCCTTCATCATGTCACTTGAACACAGAAGTTACTCTTTTCATTTTTGAATGTTGCCTATATGTTCTTATTTAAATATGTACATATTTTTGGTGTAGTTGCCAGATACTCACAGAACAAATCAACTCAATTTATGCATAAGTCATGCTAGGTCTCTAAGAATTGAAGTTTTTCTTTAAATATCATCATATGCTGATAATGTGTTTTAAAAGCTATGCCTTAATGTATATTAACTACCATCTTATTTCATTAGAAGAAATATATTTTCTTCTGGTAATATACAATTGCTTCTGGGCTCCATTCCTAGTTTTGATAGAGAAACCCCATTATCATCTCCTTTGTATCTGATACGACGTGTAAGTATGCGTTCAGAGGGCACTAACTAAACTAAAAGCTGTATCAAATTGTTAAAGTATAAATTAAACAGGGCTAGCTGGATGTGATAGTGCATGCCTCTAATCCCAGCACTTCGGAGGCTGAGGCAGGAGGATTGCTGTGAGTTCAAGACCAACCTGGGTTACACAGTGAGTTCAAGGCCAGCCTGGACTACATAGTGAGACCCTGTCTCAAAAAACAAAACAAAACAAAACAGACAGGGCTGGGTGTACCTCAATGGTAGAGTGCTTGCCTGGCATGTGCGAAGTGCTAGGTTTGATCCCCAGCAGCCTGAAACGAAAAACAGTACAAAGTAACCAGAAAAGGGGCTAAAATTGTGGCCCTGCTGCTTGAGATTGTGATCTGATGCATCCTGATGTTTGCCCACAATGTTATTTCAATACTTCACAGAAGTGTTGATAGCTGGGGAACCTGGTGTACAGACCTTAATTGATACCTTTCTACAGGAGCAACCAATGAAAGCTTCAAACTGTCTGACGTGGTTTTTAAATCTCTGAGTTCAAAAAGGCATAAAGGTAACTAACAATGAATGGAGTTGAGAGGAGTTTTGGAGAAAGCCTGTATTTGCTGGTGGTCCAAGTGGTCCTTCTCAGGGCACTCGGCAGTGATTCAAATCTTGGGCTCAGGAAATCTTTCCATACATTGCCTAGGTAAATGTTCTCTTCGATGGGAAGGCTATTATGCCAGAGACTGACACGTGTTTACCCAAAAGCCGTTTGCTCAATTCATGAACATGACTGTTGGATGTTTTTCAGCCTCCTTCACAGCTAGTTGTGGCTGGCTGTGTGACTGAGTTCCAGTGTTATGCAGATGAGGCACGTGATGTGTGCTATTTTTCAAAACTAGCCCACACTAACCTCTAAGAAATAGGCTTCTTTTCTCTTTTCTGCTCAGTGCACAGGAGCACAGTGTCCTTAGAAGAAGATGTGACTTTCCAAGAAGTTGGAGACACAGAAGCCTGCTTAGGAGCATCACTGTGCTTAGGAGCGCCTATTTGGCATGTTAGCAAAAATTAGACTTCATTTGTTAGGCCAATGAGACTTTAGGTTGTGTCCATAATGGCTGAAAATGTTACTCCAATTAATACAATTATGAAATAAAAAGTTATTTGATTTATTTAACATAGACAGATTTTATTTCTTTGTAAACAGCTTATGATGGCAGAAAGGGTACTAGCTAAGTATAATTAGAAGTTAAGACACAATTGGAATTGTGAAATACTAGAAAAAAATATATATCTATAGGATTATAAGCAGCAACACAAAGCAGTGCTGGAGCAACAGGGATCTGGGGCAGGCTGGGTTGGAATCCTGACGATGCCATTTGTCATCTGCAGTCTTGGCCAGGTTACCCAGATGTTTTTGGCCACTATTTCCTCATCTTCAAAATGGAGATAATGATAATATGTATCTCCCAGGAATACCGTAAGATTTAAATGGGGTCGTATATGTTGAATGCTTACCACAGTGCCTAGAAAAGTAAACACTCTATAAAGGTTAGTTTAGTAGTATTACCAGGAAGAATCCCTCACCACACAGAGGCCCAAAGTCAAGAGGAGAGGTGTGGGATTGGGTGGGGAGGCCTCTGTGTGGACAAGCTCAGGAAACACCAGCTGCTCAGTCTTCCGGCTAACATTGTCCCTGGTCAACTTGCTTCCCAACTAAGTGGATAACATCTTATGTCAAGACACCCCAAAATGGCTAACTATCTCAAACTTTTGGAAAGAATATCCTTATGTCCTGTTCAGTGCCCCGGGCATGTCCCGCTTCCTGCGGGTATTCCTTCACCAGCACCGGGTAGAATACAGTATTGGGTATCTTCCTTCCTCTTTCTCTCTGCTCTCTTCTTTCCCACATCTTTAAAGTAGAGAAGCAAAACGCATACGTAGTGTTATGGTTTAGATTTAAACTATTCCTCAGAAGTACCAAGTGTTCAGAGGTGAGACTTGCAGAAGGCGAGTGGATCACGGTGATGCTCTCCTCATCAGTGGATTGATCCATTCATGGTAGGAGGTGGGGCCTTTTGGAGAAGGCGGGTTACTGGGGTGGGCCTCTCAGAGGCCTCTCTCTCTCTCTCTCTCTCTCTTCTGTTTGCTTCTTGGCTGCCGTGTGTTAAGCAGCTTTCCTCCGCCAAGCCCTTCCAACAGGTCATTTCTGCCACAGTCTGAACCTTCTAAAACCATCAGCCAAAGTAAGCCCTTCTTTCTTAAATTGTGGTTGGAGGGACAGAAAACCTGGCTACACTTACAGAGTCCCCAAACTCTGTCTTTGTTTATTACCAACTCTATCTTGGGTTAGCCTGCCAGTAAAACTATCTTCAAGGTACCTTCAACAACGAGATAGAATTCTTCTTAAAGTCTACTTATTAAATCTTTAAGCAAAATAGAAGATTGAATGATCCAGACTTGTAATTTGTTAAGTAGAAAATAGGCATAAAAGTTATTTAATTTGTTTTTATTGTGACAAAATATATGTAACATAAAGTTTACCACTTTAACTATGTCTAAGTGCACAATTGGGAAGCATTATATACATTCACAATGTTGTGCAACCATCACCATTATCTATTTCTGGAACGCATTCATCACCCCAGCCGGAAACTCCAAACCCTATAAACAGCAGCTCCCCAGTCCTCCTGCCCTATAGTCCCTGGTAACTCTTGCTCTTCTTTCTGTCTCTATTAATTTTCCTATTTAGGTACCTTATATAGATGACTCATACAGTATTTGTCCTTTTTGTCTCTAGCTTATTTTACTTGGCAAAATGTTTTTAATCTCAATTGTAGCATGTATCAGAATTTCATTCCTGTTTATGGTTGAAGTGTATTCCATTATGTGTATGTACCATTATTTGTTTAGTCATTTATCTACACTTGAGAGGTTTCCGCTTTTTGTTCATTGTGAAGAATGCTGCTATGAATATTAAACAAATCTTTACTTTCAACTCTTTTGGAAATATACCTAGGAGTGGAAATGCTTGTAATTTGTGTTCCTAAAAAGGAGATTTAAAAACACATGTGTCTCATTTGGTCAGAATGTTGTCATGTGGTATCTTCTTACTGCAAGAGGATGAGGTGAAAACATTTTAGTTTTTATCCTCAGTCTCTGAAGTAGAGGAATACAAGAAAATATGGAAAAGGTGATAAGTGAATCTACCTATAGTATCTGCCAGAATATACATCCCAGAAAGTGAACCAAGACCTGAGATGCTGTACTCCCAGAGTGGGGAATATGGATGATGGTAACTGAAAATGGAGTTCTCGATGATATCTGTAATGTCGATGTTACAGTTTGTATCTAGCTGCCCCCAATATGGAGCCTCACACACTCATGGGTGAGGTTTTTGGAAGACGATTGGATTATGGGGCATGTGACTGACTTGCAGTTAAAAGGCGGGGTCTGGCCAGAAGAGGCAGATCACTGTGGCCATGATCTTGGACGATATACTCTCTCTTCCTTTCTACTCCTTCCTTCACTTTCTCCTTCCAGGATGGCAGTGGGTGAGCAGCTATTCACTACTATGCCCCTCTGCCATGCTGTCCTGCCTTGGAGCTGGCTGGCTATGGGCTGAAATCTGAGCCAAAATAAACCTCCCCTCCTTCAAATTGTCGGTGTCAGATATTTTGTCCCAACAATGAGGGAAATAGCTAAGACATCTGCTATTCTACAAATTAAAATGCAACGCTGTACTTTTTTTCTTGTATCTAACTTGATTTTATGACTTATGAAGCAGTTATGAGAATGGCTTCATCCAGTTTCAGTGGGAATTCAGATAAATATGCTTTTGACAGATAATTACCCATGGTTTGGTTTAAATAAAATAGGCGTTCAACAGAAGGGGGCATTCGATTGTAGATAAAGATAATTAAATGATAATTAAAATTGGGTATTTTAGCCATAACAATACAAATGGAGAAGGGGCAAGATGATATCTGGTAAAGAAAAACATCCCAATTGGATTACTCAGAATCAAATGTAACTAGTTCTGTTTAAAGATTACTATTTAAAGATTATCGCTCAATTACTCCAGTGTTTGCTATGTGACCTAAAGACATTCATTTTTCACCATAACTTTGGGGAATAGGATGTAGCCATTGGATGTGCAGACACTAGACATTCAGAAAGAATGTTTTTGATACAAATTTTTCCATTACTAAGAAGAAAGTCACCAACATTTAGGGCTTTTAAGCCCAAGGCCAGAGCCAGCTCTTGCCCCGATTAGCCATGCTCCCAACTCAGGCAGCAAGGCAGTTATCCACTCTCTCCGTGCTGTTGTCCCCTCTTCACTGGGTCGTCCCCATCACCACACAAACATGCTAATATTTCCCCATTAAGAAAATACTTCCCCGAGCTCCCTTTCTTTGCTCTGCTCAACAGCCACGCTCCAGAAGAAGGACATCCTGAAATACCGAGTGGACGTCTCCTGTGGTACTGGAACTGACGGTCAGGGCCAAAGACGAGGATAAAGGAGAGTTTAAGGGATGGGTTAGCTGTCTCTGTTACCCAAGGAAGAGACTGGAGGGAGGTTGGGCAGAGAGGGGGCTGCAGCGGGCAGCCTGTTCGCCCCTGTTGGGATTGTTGGGTTTCTGTGGTTCAAGGAAAGCCAGAGCAAGATTAGGAGCCACCAGCCTGGACAGCGGGCAGGGAAAGTGGGGGGCAGAACTAAGGGGGTGGAGGAGATCTGAGCTGAGGTCGGATCTCCCACTTCAAGAAAACTGGCAGTGGGAGTTAGGAAAAGAACACGGCCACCTGGTCCACCCTGCAAATCCCTGAGCCGGTTGCCATGTGGGGGTGGGTGGGAATGCGATTCAAATCACTGATAAAACTGGAGTTTTAAATTGGACAGACAGTGACTAAAACTAAGCAGAAAGTTATGAAATTTGCTAAATATTTCATTAAGCAGAAAGAAAATGAAATTCAACTGGAAAGTGATTGAAAGTCAACAATGAAGAAAATTAAAACTATTTGATGTTTAGATTTCACTGAGTCCAGACTTCTCAATAAATCAGTGTGTCTATACTTGTCTCTCCTCTCTTTATTTATTTTTTTGGGCGCTGGGGATCGAACTCAGGACCTTGCATTTGTTAGGCAAGCACTCTACCACTTGAGGTAAATCCCCAGCCCCTCTCTTTATTTTTTTAAACTAAAATTTATTTATTTGTGGTACTAGGGTTTGAACCCAGGGCTTTTGTGCAGAGCTACATTCTCAGTCCTCTATTTTATTTCTTTTGAGACCTGGTCTTACTAAGTTGCCCAGGCCGGCCTTGAACTTGCGATGCTTCTGCCTCTTGCTGCTGGAGTGCTGGGATTACAGGTGTGCACCGCCATGGTCGGCTAAAATTTATTTTTACCAACCATTGCATGTAAATTTTATGAAAGTCATGTAAATATCTTTAAATGTGTAAAAGAGTGAAAAAGTTTTATAAGACTTGTAATAAAAAATTGGCTATTTTGTCTACCAGAACAACTGCTTTCAATTTCTAAGCTGTTTCTTTAGGTTTTCTTTATTTCCCTCTTTTCTGATACGTACATACATATAAGGGAACCTCTTCACCATTCTCCTGTTGGGCTCCTTTCTCTTGGGTCCCACGCATCCCTTGTTCTTGATTACTGTGATGGCTAACCTTGGTTGTCAACTTGAGTGGATTGAGAAATAACCTAAGAAATTTTACCGATTTCTTCTGAGCGTATCTGTGGGTGTTTCAGTGATGAGTGAATCATGAGGGCTCAAACTTCATCAGAAGATTAATCTATTAATGAGATCATAATTTGATGGCATCATTGGCAGGAACTGAGGCCTGACTGGACGGAGTCCCTGTTTCCTCACTCCACTTCAATCAGACTGTTTCAGTCACTTTCTCGTTGTTGAGACACAACACCTGATGCCCACAACTTGGAGGAGGGGTGTATTTTGGCTCAGTCCATAGTGGGTTGGCTCCACGGCAAGATGGCGTGGCGGAAGGGCACAGTGGAAGGAAGCTGCCCACATCATGGTGGTCAGAAATTAAAGAGAAAAGGGAGGAACCTGGGAAGGAGATAAACCCTTCTAGGCCACACCCACAGAGACGTGCCTCTTCTGACCAGACCCCACTGCCGAACAGTGCGTCAGCTCTAACCCTCCACGATCCAACTACCTTCCAAAAGCCCTGCTTATGGCCACATGAGGCTTTAGGGGTTCATCTAGATGTAAATCAAGATAATTTTTTTTTTTTTTGTGGTGCCGGGGATCGAACTCAGGCCCTTGTGCTTGCAAGGCAAGCACTCTAATCACTGAGCTAAATCCCCAGCCCCATCTAGATGTAAATCATAACACAGACATTTGCTCTCATCACTTTGCTGAAACTGCTCTTATCTATGTAAAAATCCTCTCCAAATCCACTGGTCAATTCTCAAGATTTGTCTTACTTGAATCCTCAACAGTCCAACAAGCATCTCAATTTGGACCTCTTCAAAATAGATATATTCCCCTCAAACCTTCTCCTGCGTTGGTCTTCTTCATTTCATATGTAGTACCAATTCTTACCCAAACTTGGCTCAGGGGACACCTTTGATTCTTCTATTTCTCTTACGTTCATAACCACAAGTCATAGCAATTCCACCTTCAACATACGTCCTACTTGGACAACTTCTCACCGTCTCTACTGCTTCTCCTTTAGTGGGAGTTAGCCATCTCTCTGTGGACCCCTGTAATAGCTTCCTACCTCCTAGTCTTTCTGCCATCACTCCCTCCCAATCTATTTTACACACAGCAGTGACAGGAATCTTTATAAAGAGCAAGCCATCCAGGGGCAGCCACCACATTCTGAATGAAACTTTCTTCATTTCTAGACCTACAAGCCTTGGCATATGCTGGCCTCCACCTCCCTCATGGCCTCTTTCTCACTCCATTATAGTCATGCTGGTTCTTGCTTTTCCTTGGACATACCGAGCTCCTCCCTGCTGCCAATCTTTATATTTGCTCTTCCTCTGCCTCAACTGCTTTCCTTGCTTATCTTTGCACCATTCATATCTCTGCTCAAATGCCGTCTCCAGAGAGTTCCTCTCTGGCAGTCCTATCTAGAATAAATGCTCTCTCCCTTAGAAAGTCACTTTCTTCCTAAGTCTCCATTGCCCTGGAGATAGCTTCTCTCAGTGGTGACCACTGTGGGGCTGTTGTGGGAGGAGGGTGTCACCATAACTCCTGGTGTGGAGTATCAGATCAGACAGGAGAGAAAGTGGCAAGAAAAATCAATGTGACATTTTGCATCCTGAGTTTATGGGACAAAACTCATTCCTATTGACCGGTAGAGTACTGTGGTCAGAGTATATATCCTGCCTATATTTGATTTTGGTTACTGTGCAATGATAAGTGGCCACGGAAGGACAGGTCAGAGGAAGGGTGGCCACTTAGGGAGAGAAGAGGGATATTCTGGAGGGAGAATGTTTGTTGGGGGAAGGGAATACCAATCAGAAAAGTCCCCATAAAACTCTGTTACTGTGACAAAATACCTGAGATAATGAACTCAATAAGGAAAACGATTTGTTCTGGCTCACAGTTTCAGAGGTTTCAGTCTGTAATCGCTTGGCCCCATTGCCTTGGGGGCTGTGGTGAAGCAGCACATTGTGGCAGGAACATGTGGCAGAGGAAGTTGCTCAGGTAATGGGGCCTGGGAATGAAAGAAAGAGAGGAAGAGATTGGGATCCTAACGTCCCCTTCAAGGGCATGCCTCCAATGACCAAATTTCCTGCAAGGTCCACCTCTTAGAGGTTCTGCCACCTCCCAGTAGTGCCACAGGCTGGCAACTATGCCTTTCACATGCAAGCCTCTGGGGGATATTTTAGATCCAAACTGACTTTTGAAGAAATCTGTATAAGAACAGATCTTAGAGTAGAGACTGAGTAGCATTTGGCTCTATTCCATTTAGGCAGCACTGAAGGGCTTGGGCCCTGTTGGAGTCCAGTCAGACATCAGTGGCAGGAAGGAGAGATTTCTGCCACGCTCTTGTCTGGGATCTTAGGGAGCAGCCAGGATTTCTCCAGGATCTTTTGCTGTCGGATCCTTGGCCACCGCCTGGCCGTGAAGGCTGTCAGGACTCTGGAGGATTCAGTCTTCCACTAAACACCCTGACGGAGAGCACGGGCACTGAGCTCAGACCATGTGTCTGGTGCTCTGCGCCAGGCTGTGCCTGCACAGAAATCCTGCACTCATCCTGGCAGGGCGGGTGTACCTGCTACACCACCTCCATCATTTACCCATTCAGTTTAATTTTTTTTTTATTATTTTTTACCAAGAACATGTATTGGTACATTGCATACATAATGATCATAATCAACATGGTTATTTTGTACCTGTACATGATACATCTTGGTTTTCCCCCCTCTTCCCCCCTTCCCCTCCCCTCCCTTCCATTCACCCACCCCTCCCTATTTGCAATAAGTGTAACTACACTTTACCATTTT
>PVJO010007503.1:0-57777 GCA_004026905.1 Hystrix cristata
ATGCCCATTTTTGGATAGGGTCTTTAAATTTGGGAGGTTTGATCTTTTTGAGTTCTTTGTATATTCTGGATGTTAGACCTTTATCTGAGGGACAGCCGGCAAAAATTTTCTCCCAGTTTGTGATTTTTCGTCCTACTCTATTAGTAATTTCTTTTGCCGTGCAAAAGCCTTTTAATAGGATGTGGTCCCAAGCATCAATGGATTGACTCATTTTGAGTTTAGGGTTATCTGAAACCCTTTCTTTTCACATGTACAGTGCAATAAGAATATATCTCTCAGAATTTATACTTAGTGTTTTAAATTAATCTGTACATCTTTATCAGTTATTAATTTGATCCTGCTATTAAGGTTTTTAGGTCCTGAGTTTTTTAAAATGTTTTTTTGTTTTGTTTTTTGAGGTAGGGTCTCTCTCTATGTAGTCCAGGTTAGCTTTGAACTTGTTACGTAGCGCAGGCTGATCTTGAACTTGAAATCCTACTACTTTGGGCTTTTTGACTGCTGAGATCATAGGCATATGCCATTACGCTGGCTGACATCCTGATTTTGATCATGATACTAATTTTCTTCTCAGAATTATATCATGCACTTAATTGGTCAGTGTATTATCATTATTTGATAAACATTTGGGCTACAATAATTGTAAAAAGCACTGTTTTATACATGGAAGACTTCTTTTAGGTTGACATTAACTCCTTAAGAACTTTGATGCTGGGCGTGGTCTAGAACTTTAGGAGGCTGAGGGAGGAAGATTGCAAATTTGAGCCTAGCTTTGTCTAATTTAGGGACTTACTGAGACCTCAATCTCACAATAAAAGAAAAAGGAGTAGGGATGTAGCTCACTGCAGAAGCTCCGACTTCAACCCTTAGTACTGCCAAAAAACCAAAAACAACTCCCCCAAACTCCTTTGACTTAGCAAATATCGGTTAAGGTTACTTGTTAAATGGCCTCTCATTTAACTTCTTTCTTTCGTCTACAGAGATAATTTTAGGGACTATTCAAACATCTTGTAATATAGATACAACATATCTGCTAGATGGTTTGGACTAGCTTGTTCAAAATTTCAGTGTTCATAGCTTCCTTTTTTTATGCTCATGTGTTTGCAGTTGTTTTTTAATTATTAGAGAATTAGGGGACGCTTCAGTTGTTGCAGCTTCTGGCCTTTGCTTCCTGTATACTGGTGGAACCTCTGCCTCAGGCTGTGGGAATCACAGCCAGTTACTTGGAACTAGAAGAGGGTCCCTCCCCGCCCCAGAACCATGAGGTCTTGAGGGTAGAGAATTGTTATCCTCTGTTCCACCATGGTTTGTGGTAGAAAGAGAAAAAGGGAAGGACAAATGAATGTGTTCTTAGGGTTCCAAGTTGGAACTTCTCATATACTTTTCTGCAGAAATACTTAATTCAGGCCTTAGTGTGTAATCTTCAGAATATTATTCATTGGAATCTTCAGGTATCCTGTGTATTAAGTGAGTTTTTATGGGCTTATCTGAGATTTTTGACTACCACATATTTCCATAGGTTAGTTAATTTCTGAGTTAAGATTTAATTTATAGACTACTGTGAGAAGGTCAGGAACATTTATAGAAACTGGAGTTACAGTAGTGAGGTATTCAGTGTGCTTTACAATTTACAAAGTATTACCATATTATAAAATGATTTATTCATTGGAACTGTAAAAAAAAAAATTGAGCTCAATTCCTATTTTGTTCTTTTAAATTTTAGAAGTTGATTTGTTTAGATTACACTCCAATATGTCTAGTATTAACAATTGTATTTGTACTGTAATATTCTCACCAACATAGATAACACTAATATATGACTTTTTATAAGAAATCAAGAACAGAATTATATTCTGATTGAACATTATTTAAATATCTGTGGTTTGTAGAGATGGAAATTATTTAATATTACATTATTCAAAAGTCACATTTTTGTCATTTCACTGATTTTAGTGTCACATTCTAATTGGATATAAATGAATTATAATATTTTACTCACTTTAACAGTCTTCTTGAAGGTATCTTTTTCTTCTGTTCTGATTAAAAGTGTTCTGTTTCAAGCTGTAATATTGTCATTTATTTACTTATTTTCTATGTATTTTATAAAGACAGTCTGTTTAAATGGATTATTGCAAGGAAAGAAGAATGTTACAATAGGAGGGTGAATGTTGCAATACACTTCCACTGTAGTATCTTTTTGTATCTCCTTAAATTTAAATAGTATCAGTAGTTTGAAAGAGTCAGACCACTTCAACAGTCTCCTGATGTCAGATGTTGGCTTCTACACCTATATTATCTAGTTTTGGTGTAATTTTTAGAAAAGTGAATTGCCAGGATTTTGTTCCTTTTGGTAATAATTTGGACCAATTTGCTTCTAGGCCAAGCAGCAGCTGAACCTGCGTACACACATGGCTGATGAGAATAAAAATGAATATGCTGCACAGTTACAAAACTTTAATGGAGAACAACACAAGCATTTCTACGTAGTGATTCCTCAGATTTACAAGGTGAATTTTAGGTGTATGAAGTTAATCTAGTTTGAAAGTTGGAAGAGCTCGTCTGTCTGTTGGTCCATATTTCCTTGTTTGTTTATTTTTTGGTTGCTCTGGATTGAACTCAGGGCCTTGGGCTTGCTAGGCAAATGCTGTACCACTGAGTTAAATCCCCAACCCCAAGAGCTAATCTTTACATGTAAAACTTAAATTTTTTTTTTTTTCAGTTCCGAGGATCTCAGAGTGTCTTGTACTCTAGGCAAGAGTTAGACCACTGAGCTACATGCCCAGTCCCCACACTTAAGTTTTTCTAGATTGACTAGTCACTAAGATTAGTGGTAAAAGATTTCTGTGTGATTACACATTTGAAGATTAAATTTTTCTGTATGTTTATTATTAGTGTTATAATAAATAGCCACTATAAAACAATGACATTTTTGAGATAAATTCTAATACTGTACCATTAAGTATTTTGACCTTACAGGAAGAATTCATTCAAATTGATATTGTAATCTGCTTACCTAGAATTGGGAAGTATCTTTTTTACACTACACCAGAATCATTAGCAAAGGCAGAATCAGGTGGCAGAAGTGAATTTTCTAAAATGTATTTGCTAGCCTAGTTTTTGTTTGTCTTACTGGCCCTGTTAGATCATAATTTTAATTCAGGCCTTGACTTGCTTATCAGTCCTGTCTAACATCATTTAATGATAGCATTTGCCAAACAGTTAAAAACCCTAGAATTTTCATGAGGATTAAATTATATTACTGCCTTTTCTAGAAAGAAAAGAAATTAGAAGAAAAACATTTAGTGAAACAGTATTGAATGAGGTAGTATCCAGGAGAGTAGAGATTAGGTAGAAAAAGTGTCAACCCAAGTATGCTTTATTTCCTTTGTATAGCAAGGTGGATGTACTAAGGAAGCATACTGAGAGTTGGGCAACTAAACCTGGATAACAGATTCTGATTACTTAATCCAGAATGTCAAGCCTACCAATCCTAACTCTGTGATGCTTTGCTAAGCTGACTAGTTAAGTTTTCATATTCTGGGGGAGAACTTAATTTGGAGATAAACTACCATTGTGATTTGGGGCCTGGTCCTTTTATTTGGGACTTGATATGGAGCAGTTTTGCCATTTTGTGATTCCTGGAGCACTTCTTTTGTGAGAATGCAGGTCTCAAAATAAACTCCTAAGCTTTGAGAAGGGGAAAAAGTGGTATGTAGGAAAAGTGGTATGAACTCTATGTGGACTTGAGTACTGTAACTGCTTCCTAGGAAAGAGAAAGGTGAGTTTTGATAAATAGAAAGTATAAAAAATGCAGTGCCTTGAAGTTATTGGGCTTCGTGTATCCTGATATGTTTCCTAATGGCATGTCAGTGAATTTTGATTTGTGGGGATTGTATGTATGTGTTATTTTGACCATATTACTGATTGTTTTTACTCTTACGTCCTCAACCTTTTAATAGTCACTCTGAGCTGTAAACTGTGGTAAGGTGTGTGGGTACCTGTATACAATCAACTATGGACATTTGATGCAGCCAACTATTACCAGAATATTCTAAACTAATGTAAGGGGTTAAAAGTCTCAGACTTGTATACATTGTAGGGTAATTGCTTTTAAAAAATTACTGCCAGAATTTTGTCTTCAAATCAAACTTTTTTTGGAAGCATAAGTAATAAGAACTACTCTAGAGATAAAAAGATGGGAGGGGTAAGAGACAGGGAGTTGGTAGCCTGGAAGGAATTCTGATAGGGGACTTGAAAGCCAGTGTCACCTGATTTTTGGATGAAAAGGCTTATTTTTCTTTTCTTTTGTTTTCATTATTCAGCAGGCTTCTGATTTTAAATATCGTATGTCCATAAAGCACTTGTTAAAAGGTACTAAAAACAATGGTATGATTATTAGGGTGGAAAGCTTTAGTTATTTTGGGGTCAGATCACCAATGCTCTCTTTCAGTAAGAAAATTGTTTTCATTTTTTAAAAATCCCTGATTATTAGCAACTACAAGAAATGGATGAACGAAGGACTATTAAACTCAGTGAATGTTACAGAGGATTTGCAGACTCAGAACGCAAGGTTATTCCCATCATTTCAAAATGTTTGGAAGGAATGATTCTTGCAGCAAAATCAGTCGATGAAAGAAGAGTAAGTGTTACATAAGTGACTTTGAATAAATGCCTTTGGTTTTGGTGTACAATTTATAATGAAATTGGTTTGGAAAAGAAATGATTGGATGAGCACTTGCTTCTGTTTATTCTGTAGAAGAGAATTTTGCAATAAGACTTTTTTGGCCTTAAGGATCATTGTAACTGCCAAAATTCTGACCACCTCAAATTTTCTAGTTTTCTTATTCCTACACTAATTTTTCAGTTCTAATTCAAGAGTGTAACCTGTGAACTGTGTGTTAAAAATTGTTTTATGTTGTTAGTCTAATGAAAGTTTTGAAAAGGGTATGATCAAATAGATCTAGAGTTGTCAGAGTTGGCTAACACAGGAGTTGGTTGGTACTTGGGCTCGATCAAGAAACATGGGTAGCAGGTAATCACTCATGTAGGGGTAATCACTCATGGGGTAATCATGGGGTAATCACTCATGAAGAGGAGCCAAGAGGGCATTCTGAGTAGAGGGAACAGTGTAGTCTTTCTCTCCTTCCCCCTTGAGAAAAT
This sequence comes from Hystrix cristata, assembly GCA_004026905.1. NCBI lineage: Eukaryota > Metazoa > Chordata > Mammalia > Rodentia > Hystricidae > Hystrix > Hystrix cristata. The sequence goes on from PVJO010007503.1 coordinate 5,158, forward strand.
ATATCCAATCTTATCTTGACTGAAGTATAGCAGAATATATGTTTGTTTCTCAGTAAATATTGAGCAGTCAAAGCATGGTGACAGGAACTGGGAATACAAGGGAAGAGCAAGATAAAAAAAGTTTTGGCCAGGCATCGTGGTGTACACCTGTAATCTCAGCACGCTGGTCTGCTGAGGCAGGAAAATCCCGAGTTTGAGCCCAGCCTGGGCAACTTAATGACTTAACGAAGCCCTGTCTCAGAATAAAAAAAAAAAAAATTTTTTTTTTAAAGGGCTGTGAATGTAGCTTAGTATAAAGGCCCTGGGCTCAATTCCCAGTACCACAGACACACACACAAATGAGGATATCACCTTTCTAATAGATGACTTGTCAAGCATTGCTAGGCAAGCTGGGCATGATGGTGTACACTTGTAATCCTGTCATGCTGCTAGGCCGAGGCAGGAGGATCATAAGTTTGTGGACTCTGTCTCAAAGAAAAAAAAAGAATAGAGAAGAAAAAAGTATTGATTATGTAGCCCTGGATGAATGTTGTTGGTTAAATCTCCAGTACGCCCCTCCCCAAATCAAAACAAAAACCAAACCTAGTTTTATGAGGAGGGTGGGTATCAGATGTGTATTACATATTTTAATTTTCACAGTAAGCCCAGGTAGTAGATATTAATAAGGATCCTTCCTATAAGAATGAATAGAATTCTTAAATTTAAAAAAAGATGAGGATTTCGGGCTTCTTTAAGGAGTGTTCCAAACTGCATCCCAGGTTATACAGTGGAGCTAGTGCTGTCCTATTCTTTCACTGTTCATTCTTTTATCCTTTAACAAATGATTGCTGGAGGGTAGTATTAGTGATAAAAGTAAGGTATGATGATATGTGATAAGGATAACTTTTGACTAAATAACAGGCAAAAATTGTCCTGCTAACAGAGACAAGAGGAGAGGTGATTACATGTAGGAAAGAGTTTTTAAGAGACAACGTATACTGTTTGAAAATCATGAGTTTTAATATGTCAGTAAAGCATGCAGAGAGAACTATGTTTAGAAACAGTATATGGTACTTACATGAGTGTTTTAATTTGGGGTGAACAGTATTACGCTTTATAGTTTTGTACTTGAGTTTTACACTCAACTGTTGGAGGTCTTTACTGCTGCTCTGCTAACATTCCGCAGTATGTACTTAATAACACTTTATATTTCCCTTCCCATTAGATGAATGAAAGCCTTTTTCTGCTCATCATTTATGATTAAATATTTTTTCCTTGTTCCAAAGATCAACTTCTTTGTAGACATCCTGTAAAGCAAAAGACCCTTTTCTTTGAAATTTCTCATAATTTCTACTTGATAATCTTTTTCTGTAGTCTTTTTATTAGATCTTTCAGTGAACTAGTTGTCAGATGAATTTTGAGGGGTTAAAGCTACTGAGTAAAAAATTTCATGAAGGGCTAGGGATTTAGTTCAGTGGTTAGAGTGCTTGCCTAGCAAGCACAAGGCCCCGAGTTAGATCCCCAGTACCCAAAAAATAATAATAATAATAATAATAATTCATGAGTAGTATAAATTGAGTGGTAAATTTGTAAGTTAGAATGTTTTTCTATTGGGATTAAAATATGTAGGTTTTATTATAAATTCACAAGAAGAACTTACTTCAAACTTTGATGATAACTTCAGAATTATTTAAACTTTTGTTTCTTTGTACCAATTAAAGTTTTGAAAGAAAATGTACTATAAACAAATGAAATGTTTTTTAAAGATTTGTTTCTTGTTTATAGGACTCTCAAATGGTGGTAGACTCGTTCAAGTCTGGTTTTGAACCTCCAGGAGACTTTCCATTTGAGGATTACAGTCAGCATATTTATAGAACCATTTCTGATGGGACTATCAGTGCATCCAAACAGCAGGAGAGCGGGAAGGTGGATGCCAAAACCACAGTAGGGAAGGCCAAGGGCAAATTGTGGCTCTTTGGAAAGAAGCCAAAGGTAAGTGGTAAAATTCCTGTATGCTAATCAGATTTTTTTGAGTGGGTAAATTGATGCACATATTGAGTGGATAATGATTTATCATTAATGGAGGATAGATGTTCTCAATTTGAATGATTCAATTAACCTTTTACTTATTAGCAAACAGTTTTAATATGTTTTAAAAAATATTTCTGGATTTAACACTTGACCACCAATTAAAAGTGAATAGAAATATTAACTAAGTTGTAACATCTAGTTGTTTTATATGTGTTTAAAATTTCATTTGTATATAGTTTCTATCAATTTCGAAGGAAACATTCTAACTAAAACTACTGAAATTGCAGTTCTCAGGTGGAATGAATGACTAACCACAATAATGATCAGTGTCAAATTAGATCTTCACAGATCATATTAATGATTTTTATCATCCATATGAGTTTTTAATGGGAAGGGCTCAATGTTTTTAATGAAGTTTTTATTTTGTTGAATTGAGGTTTGTAAGAATCACTAGTTTGTTAAGAGAATCTTACTCTCAACTTCTTGTTAAAACCTAGCTTTTGATGTGCTGTTTATTTTAGATGGGTAAACCTACCTCGTCAGGTGAGCAAATGGAATAGATGAGTACTTTTTAATCAATTTAGTGACTATAGAAATGTAGTATCAGAAAGGAGAATAGATGTGCTGTATTTATTAATTTGTACTTGATTAAGTTTGCTTCTTTGATCTTGGCATGAGTGTAGATAAAATTGAATTCAAATTACATATGCTATAAATACATTTTAAAGCACAATTATTAACTCAGTCTTTATTTATGCTTTTAATAATATCGTCCAGTAAGGAAGTTAAAAGGTGAGACTTTGTAAAGTCAGATTAGTAAGTAGAATTCCTTAAAAATACAAGCAATATGGAATTTTATTTAAAAAAAAGATGAAATAAGGATGAAATAGAGACTGTCCCAAAAATCATGAATTGAATGAAAGATTTTCTCCTCATCAATTACAGTTTCAGTATTTTGTCTGCGATAACTTTAACTATAGCGGCTTACTTTATCTCTTGACTAATTTTAGGTTAAGTATAATATGAATGAATAGAAGAGAATTTTTAAAAATCTAGGTCATATATTGTTACACCATTGTAATTTATGTACTCTGTATTTCAAATCTGTTAGCTTGTAAAGATGATCTGGTGAAATGGTATATTTGTAAAAGTTTTGGCAAAATTATGTTTACTTTATTATAATATTTTATAGAAAACTTATTTGGGGTATATTTTGTGAATAGTATGTTGCCAAAAATAGAATTTTCATTTAGGAAAAAACTATGCACACTTGGCTTATTGATTGCTTTCTTTATTTCCATATTAGCCACAGTCCCCACCCTTAACCCCTACTAGTTTATTCACATCCAGTACTCCTAATGGGTCCCAGTTTCTCACATTCTCCATTGAGCCTGTGCATTATTGTATGAATGAAATAAAAACAGGGAAGCCCAGAATTCCTTCTTTCAGAAGCCTCAAAAGAGGGGTAAGTTTAATAATGGGTTAAAATGCATGATGGCCTATTGTGTGTGTAGTGTGGCTTTTAATACTCTCCACCCTCATTATAAGGCTCTCTCCTGTAAATACAGAGTTTAAAGCACCAGAGAATTAAGTATAGCTGCCCTTAAGTTAAAAACAACTCCTCTTTATAACATTTGAAATGCTCAACCATAAAAGAATGGTGTTATAAAGAGGGTGCTGGGTACAATCATATTTTAGCTATTTTTTTTTGTTTATGTGAAATCATATGTCCACCATTGTCTTGTAATGTATTTACATTTTTAAGACTTTCAGTAATTTGTCACTAGAGTTTCTCTTGTAATAATTTGTCACCAATGCTGACTTCACCTGCCAATTTTATATTTTGTTTACAATAAAATACCAAGCTTAATTTTAATTGCCCTACTTACTTTGAGAAGCATAAAACATATTTTGCAATAGCTTCATAAAAAACCTAGAAATAAGCATGCTATCCAAGCATGGTGGCACACACTGTAATCCCAGCATTTGTGAGGCAGAGGCAGGAGGATCTAGAGTTCAAAGCCAGCAGGGGCTACAGAAGGAGTTTAGAGTAAACTGGAACCACATTAATAAGACCGTGTCTATAAAACTCCACAAACAGATGTCAGATATAAAGACTGCTTATAGGGCAGAGTAATAGAAGGTACTTTTACATTACCAAGCTCACAAAAATACCCAGGTATTGTCGAGTCAGATTTACATGGAAATTATTAAACTATTTTTACCTGAATTTTCCCTTTACTCTTTTTTAAAAAATTGATTAGCCTTTGACATTTACTTATTCCTAATAATACTCTGCAAATGAAAATTTATAGAATAGTAAACTGCAGCTATAGTATTAAACACTTCTTAGCAATAACTGTTATACTCCTGATAAGTAAATTAGTGTTATTCCATTATTTTAGTGAGGATACTTCTTTTCTTCTTCTTTCCTTTATTTGTTGCTGGGGATTGAGCTCACAGCTTTGCTCATGCTAAGCGTTCACTCCACCACTGAACCATATCTTACTCCCCTAATTTTTCTTGTCTGTGTTTGGTGTTTAGTCTTAATCTTATAAGTTAGATTCATTTATAAGATTTGTCTGGACAGTGGAAAAACATAGATGTGATAATCCTCAGATGAAAGTCAGTCAGTCTTACCTCTGCCATAGGAAGTCTAATCATTAACAGTAATACACTGAAGTTGGATTCTTCCTCCATTTCCTGTTTCCCTTTCCTTCTTGTTCTTTCTTCTCCTTCCTTCCCTGTCTTTCTCTTCCTTTCTGTATCCCCTTCTTATATCTGATAGCATTTTGGCTACCTATAGAAAAGATGTATTTGTTTAGGGCAAGATTACATTATTGTTTGTATTTGCACTTAAAACAATATGACTAACTTTACTAATGTCAGTAATACAGCAGAAACGTTCCAGTGTATTATGACACTTTTTACTTCCTTATATTCCTCCAATGAAATTAACTTTGCTTCTATCTTGGCTAATTCTATATGTGGATAACATGTGTGATTCATGACACGTTGAAAAGTTTCTGTGGATAAATTTGTATTGTACTTACAGGCATGCTGTTACCACTTTTTTTAAAGCCTTAGTACTTGTTTGAAAGACTTTTAAGAAATTATATTTGGGATTTCTGTTGTGTGAGTTATGAGGATAGAATTTATTCCTGTGTTGCTTCTCTGTATCATAAAAATACAAAATAAAGCAATTCTTTGGAAAAAATTTTAGGCATTTAGAACTGTTGAGTCCTGGAGAAAGAAGTTTTAATATATGTCATCTTCATTCTTAGTGAACAAATAGCAGATAGAATTTTACAACTGTAGAATTTAAAACTATTTGCTTGATCATTATTTGTTTTGTTTTTATGTATTACTTTAATTTTAAATATTTATCCTTTTTTTAGGGCCTAGGTTTATTTTATTTTATTTTATTTTATTTGGTGCTGGGGATTGAACTCAGGACCTTGCGCTTGCTAGGCAGTCTACCCACTGAGCTAAATCCCCAGCCCCTAGGGCCTACTTTTAGAAGGCTGAATTGTCCTCCCAATTGTACATAGTTTTTATACAAAGAGAAAAATGGTGTGTAAGATAGAAAATACTACAAACCAACTAGGGTGTTAGAGGATGGAGCAGGAAGGAAGTGTATTAAAACCTTAGGACTGAGATATTTCTGTTTCTTTGATCCTTGGTAGTTTACTAGGTACTATTTCAATATTAATCCACACAGATATTTTCCTTCCACTTAAGAATTTTATCGGTATAGGAAAATTGAAACAGAAGAAAATAAACTTTAATAAGCCCGTTGGTGTGTTTTACATGGATTTTTTGGTCTTTCAATCTTCCAGAGTAGGTCTTGAGGTTTTTTTAAGCTGGTGAATTGCAGCATTCAATTCAGAGACTTTTGTTTTGGGCTGTATTTGTTGGTCATTGTTTTTCCTTTTCTAAGAAGTTATGATTTTCTTTTCTTCTTTGAAAGAAAAACTAATGTATACAGTATCCTGTCTTAGTAAGGATATGAGAAATGTTATATTAGACAGTGATGGCGAACCTTTTAGAGCTTTCAGTGATAACAAACAGCTGGCTGCAGCATGTGTGCCGCAAGTTCACCTTGGCTATGTTAGACCAGTATTTTGGAGTTTGACAGTGGTACCAGTGAGCTCCTTCTGAGGGATGAGGATCTGTAATTTCTTGCTGTGACATCAAGTCCTGTAGATATTTAGGGAACTCAAACTTGACTGCTTTAATATCCACACTAGTATTTTCTACTTATAACTACTTCATTTGAGTTTCGTTGGATGTTCCTTTCTGTAAAAGTAATAGATTCATCTAGAAATAATAAGTTCTTTTTTTGTCTAAATTATTTATGACCTTATAGACTTAGAGATTTTTTTTTTTTTGTACTTTAATATATTCAGAGTACAGTTCTCAGGATTTTGGCCCAGTATAATTGCCTCACTGATTTCCTTTTTAGCTCTTTTGTATTAGGATGTAGTGGGTATGGTATATGAAATTTTCTAGTTTGTAGGTATAGTTGTATATGAGAGTATGATGTTTTTACATTGAACATATGTTACTTTAAAAAGCGCACAAAATGTTTCTAATATTTTTACAAAGAACTTGTATTCCCAAATCTGAGATTGGTGAACTATGGAGTTGTTTTCCACTTGATAGTAAAACCAGATTAGTTATAAATGGAAATCTTTGCTATTTCAGCTATAATTATCTTAATGTTCTGTCTAAAAGATAATTAATATAGAAATTAGGAAGACTATATCACTTAGAAGTTTAGCTAGTGAAAATAGTCATAAAAATAAGTAAATACTTCAGATATTGTTTCTTGTTCTGTATATAGCATGTAATAGCATTTCGATGAGGACCATCAATATCTTTCCTTAATTTGGACCTTTCTATTTCTTCACCAGAAATTTTGTCATAGTAAAAGAAATTGTTTTTGTTTTTTAAAACTACTGACAGTCTAAAGAATGTTAAGCTTAATCCAGAAAGATAATGAATAACAAATGTCATCTTTTCTTATCTTTGTTACCATTAATATATATGGTCAACTCATCAGCGATAAGGGGTAGATATTTTTGCCAGATATTTATTAAAGTTCATTTATATTTTTTATGTGAAATTCTATCTGACCTCTCTCCACCACCTTCTCTTAAAACATCATGATTTAAACTGAGCGTGGTGGCACACGCCTGTAATCCCAGCTGTTTGGGAGGCTGAGGCAAGAGGATCACAAGTTCAAGGCCAGTTTGGGTAGCTTTGTGAGACTCTGTCTAAAATAAAATGATTAAAAAGGGTAATGGGCTGGCTGAGGTGTAACTCAGTGGTAGAGTGCTTGCTTAGCATGTGTGAGGCACTGAACTCAATCCTAAGAACCAGAAATTAAAAATCATGATTTACAAATCTGGGAAAAATGAAAAATTTAAAGGCTGCTAGCCAGATGTGATGAGTGTAGATTAATTTTGTAAAGTTCACTGTGTATTCTGGGACACTGTGTGTGTGTGTGTGTGTGTGTGTGTGTGTGTGTGTGTGTGTGTGTGTGTGTGTGTGTTTGGTATTTATACTGTAAAAGAGCAGCGTGGTTGGTTTCTTCAGACTTGGTGTCACTTTATATTTTCAGAAAGAATAAATTTTAATCAGTTTGCTAAATGTGAAGTTACAGTTTTAGTATTTTTCAAGCATGTAGATTTCAGAATAAAAGCTGAAAATAGAAGCTTTTAAAAACAAAATTGGATCTATATGTTTGTGTCTATCAGGAAATATGTCGTAAGAAACTTGCTTCTGGGTAGCTAAATGTATTATTTTGATAATAATAGTTTTTTAATATGTCTGTGCAATTAGAAAGGCACCTTAGAGATAAAGTAAAAATGTTGCCTTTATGTAATCATGACAAATTTAAATTCAGACAGTGTCTGTTGAACTGTAAAAATTTACACAATGGTCTTTTCTTTAATGCATTTGGAAGGGCAGTCTATTTTTTAATATTTCATGAAGGAGTTCTTTTTAAATGGCTAATATTAGATCTTTTATATTCAACTTTTCAGATAGGATTTTTGAGAGTGAAGATCTGTATAAGTAAAACCTGTCTATGTAGAAATTCTTTTTAAAAGAAAGTGGATGATTACTGATAGAATGATTATTTTTGGGTTCAGTTAAACTTAGAAAATATCTGCCCATTATCATCAATGTCTGCTTTTTTTTGCAAGTCATTTGCTTTCCCAAAATGTGCTTAAAAATTTTTTTTTCTGGCATAATTGTTGGGATTGTGAAATGTACATGGTTTATTTTAATACTGTAAAAAAAGTATAGGTTATTGCATCTTTTGTATGATAGTTTCATGTAAATAATTTACCATTTCTTTCTGTTTTCCATTGAACTATTCAGTGGTCGGTGAAGATGGTAAGCCTCGTGTGCTGATCTATATATACTGTGCCAACATTAAGTAATCTCAAAACATTGTTTTGTTTGATTCAAAACAAGTGGTAAAGTACATCCCACATTTTCACCTTGTGTGTGTTTTTACTTTTTTATAGTTTAATCCATAGTCCAGCATATGCCAATACCTTTCAGTGTCATAGATTAGAAAATAATGTGGTTAATTGTCAACAACCTGTTTTAGTTCTCAAATGTTACTGGGTAGAGTTCTTACCATGTTATAGAGAAGAATGAAATTATAGTTAAGCATTATTTTAAAAGTTACATGATAGAGCAAAAGTTCATTATATACAGAATAAAAATTAAGCAAAAATTATTTTTATTAGAACCCTTTTAAAAGATCATATTAATTTGATTTATAAGTCATCATAAGAATTGTTAGATTTTTCCAAAAAAGAAAATTTTTTTCTCCTAATTTTATTGTGAAGTAAGTGTTCTATTCTTCTCTACTACCGAAGGGGAACAAAAGCATAAGTAACCTAATTATCATGGGTGTGAGTGAGTGAGTGAGTGAGAGAGAGAGAGAGAGAGAGAGTGTGTGATGTTCCTTTGTATATTTATTTTAAACATATTAGTGTAGTTACATTATGAAGAACTAACCATCAAATTATTGGGAGCTTGTATATAGGAAGCTATGTAAAATAGCTTTTGGAAAATAACTTTTTTTTTTTTTTTTTGGTGTTGGGGATCAAACTCAGGGCCTTGTGCTTGCAAGGCATGCACTCTAACCACTGAGCTAAATCCCCAGCTCCACCACTCTTTTTCAGATAGCTGAGTTCAGTCTTTTATAAATTCCCTTGTAGTAAGACATGTCGTTAAATGCCTCAGAGCGCTTCTTTACATCCACCGGAAATAGAATGAGTTAGGCTTCCATGTTGTAATATTGAAATGGGATGTTTGAAATGCAAGTAATTAGGTATCTTCTGTAAAAATAAGCTTGATAATAAAATCTGATTTAGAGGTAAATGGATATCTGGCAGATTTACTTGTGGATAATTGTCAGCTTACTATAATATTATCCTAAAACAGGCCTACAACATTGCAATGTGTTTTTTCATTTCATTAAATGATATTTTGAGATTTTCCAGAAATATTTTTAAAAATATAAAATTAGAAGCTTATCTTTGGCATATATATAATAATTTAAAACTTGTACCCCAATTAGAATAAATGTAACAATTTATGTTGACAATTAACTACTGGATTTAAAGGAATTTTGTATAGGAAATTTGGCCATTCATTTATTTAGGTCAGATTTGGTTGATTGACATTATTTTTGGTGAGCAGCAGAAAAAACAAAAGCCACTTAGGATGCCCTATTTTTGGTTAGCAAGGTATTGACTGTCCAATGTGCACACCACTGGGGAACTTCTGAGGATTCTGTTATTGATTAAATGTTACATCTGATTATGACTCATCCTAAAAATGCATTTTTTCTTTTTTAAAAGTAAGTAAAGCATTCTTATAGATGACCAATAAAGCTATGCAGTGTATAAGTGGCCCAAAGAACAAGAACATATTTTAGTTTGGGAGCCCATTTCAGCAACTCTGAAAAAACTGTACTTTATTAATATTCTCAAAATAACCATTTTGAAAGGAAAAGATAATAGCTATCATCAGTTTTTGAGTGTATAAAAAGTAAATACACATTTGTATTAATTCGGTTCAGTAGTCGCTAATACTGGTTCTGTTATTATCTCTAATCATGTAGCTAAAGTAACAATGACTAAAATAGCATTTAAGAGGAAAAAGGTGTCATTTGAATAAAAACTATCAAGCCGTTAAGAATTTTTTGGACACCAACAATCCTTCCTACAGGAGGATTATATCCTTTCTTTGAGTTTTATCTTTTTTTCCAAGTACAGCTGAAATATGTTATTTGATTTACATAAAGAAAATTAAAATGTATTCCATGTATGAGTTTAATTTTACCCAGTGGTAAATTCTGTATTTTGTTTTTTTAATGGTCAGATATGTTTTGATTCCAAAGAATGGTTTAGTAAGTGTAACCAAAGACTATATGTAGTATTGAAGTATATTTCATTAATCAGTTGCCATTATGAGGTAAGTTGCTTATTTAAATCAATTGTATAAACTCTTCATATTTTCAGTTTGAACATTTGTAGAGTTCTAAGTATCATGGCAGTGGGTTTGATTTGGGAAGGTACAGGTATGTGGTATATAACATAATAACTTGTGTAGAAGAGAAGTGTTATGTGTTTCCATTTTGTTGTTGTTGCTGTAAGAAGATTCGTATGTATTCATTTTAACTCTACCAAGACTTGAAAACAATGTGATAGTAGTAATTACCAATTACTTGTATTTGGTGATATTTTTACTTATTCTGTTTCATGGTTTAAAAATGTGACTAAAATGTGTGATTGTGTTCATTAATACATCTATGTAAATTTCCTTTTTTTTTAGAGGGATTGTTTGAGGCAAATTTGAAATGTATATATTCTTATTTTAAAACAGGTAAATTTAAAAAATAAAATTTTCTGAAAATGTCTTTAATAATGATTTAGATTCTCTTTTCAGGGCCCAGCACTAGAAGATTTCAGTCATCTGCCACCAGAACAGAGACGTAAAAAACTTCAGCAGCGCATTGATGAACTTAACAGGGAACTGCAGAAAGAATCAGACCAAAAGTAGTATTTCTTTAATTTCTCTCTATCATTATTATTTAAGAATCTACTTTGAATGATATGTTTAAATGTGGTATATAGAACATTTCAAAAGCATATATCCAGGACTGAGGATGTAGCTCAGTGGTAGAGTGTTTGCCTAGCATGTCTGATTCAGTTCCCAGCACCCATCATCATACTAGTTGATTGGGGAAAAAAAAGTTTTTTTTTTGAAATAGGGTCTCACTATGTCGTCCAGGCTGGTCTTGACACTCACTGGTGCATAGCCCAGACTGGCTTTGAACTTGCAGTTCTCCTGCCTCAGCCTCCCAACTGCTGGGATTATAGGCATGTGCCACCATGCCCAGCTCTTGAAAAAAGATACACTCCTAAACTGAAGAACTTTATGGTTGCCATGTCATAGGTAAAAATGAAATGATAGAGATTTTTTTTTTGGCATTTCACATTTTTATTACTTGCTGTAGTACATATTTCTGTGTTCCATAAACTTGTAAAATGGCTTGATGATTCATTTTTAAAAGTAGTTTCATCAGCACTAACTACCTCTTATATATAGTTTGATAAATTTTCATTTTGTTTTGGTATATAAATTGAGCTCAGTAGCAACTTGAGCCTATAATTATTTGCTGCAAAACATGTTAGCACACATTGCCTGATCAGTGCTTTACATGAACTTGCATGTGCATCCAGTGACTCAAGTTTTTCTGTCTTGTGCACATCCATGAGTGAGCAGGAAGGTATTTTGAATGCCAGCTTTGGAGTTACAAATAAATTTTAACGAGTAGGCAATTTACAAATGTGGAATCTGTCAACAATTAAAATCAACTATATCAATGTAAATAATTTTAGAGTCTTAAACTATTAGTAGAGCAACATACAAATAGTCTTTGGAAAATTACAACATTTAGTCTAGTATTTGGTGCTAATAATCCGTACCAGGAATATTGAAGAAACAAAAACAAGACCATTTAGTTCTCAGGGTTCACATTCGAGTTGAAGAAGATAAGACTGACATAGGACTTAATTTTTACACAAGCTGGATTGCGATAGCTGCTAGCAGATATAAATAAACTTCTAGGGGAACCTAGAGGAAAGAATTATGAAATTTTAATGGGATGGTTAGGAAAGACTTTTCTGGGGAAGAGGGAAAGCTATGGTCTAGGAATTGAATGTTTATTGAGCAATTTTTGTGTACCAGGTACTGAACTATGCATTTTCTGTGTCAACCAAATTCCTCAAATAGCCTTCCAAGGTTATTATTCCTGTTACATAGATGAAGAAATGGGGTGTCAACTAGATACATATTTTGTCTAAGATTAGATAGCTGGTAAATGTCAGACCTTGTCTCTAGAGCATTGAAATAGGACCTTGATGGGAGATGGGGTTTTGTCAGCTACATAAGAAAGTGAGGGAGAGGGAAGGGGCATTTAAGAAAGTGATAAAGACAATAATAAAGGCACAGAAATGTGGGTACTTGACATGCCTGAGATTTAATCTAGGTGGCTTCGGTAGAAGTGTGGAGTAACAGAGGATGAGTGTGGAAAAGGTAAAGGATGAAGTAAGAAAAATCTGAAACATTTTGTTTGGAATTCTTTAGATATTGAGGAATCATCAAATGTTGTTGTGGTAGGTATTAGCATCCTAAAGAAAGGTAATAGAAAGTTTATCAATAAGTAGATCAGGGAGAGACTAGCTGGGGGACTCGAAAATAGTCCAGGCAAGAATTGCCAAGGGCCTAAATTAAACCATGACCATGAGAAAAGACTGGAGGAACAGATGGAGAAATCATTTCAAAGCCAAAATAGGTTGAACTTTTTACTTGACTAGATATTATAGAGGAGAAAAAAATGAAAGTGGTTTAAACATGAAAAGGCTTATAGTTCAATAGCTGTAGAATTAATCAAAAGAGTAAAAAAAAAAAAATGGAAAAGTAAATTTGGGGCAAAAATCCTGAAAAAGGAGTGTAGGATGAGAACAAACCTCTGTCATTTTATGTAACAGACATTTAGAAATTAAAGAGAAGGAGCCAATGAGAGATTGAAAGAAAGCAGAGGTGAGGAGGAGGACGAGGAAAAGAAGGTATATCTTACAGGTCAAGAAGGAAAGGAGTTTTAAGGCGTGTTCATTTGTGGCGTTGGATGTTAGTGTCAAGGAGCACTGACTGGGTGTCACCTCCTATAATTAGAGAAGGGGAGCTGGGTTAAGAGGAATTGACAAGTGATTGAATTTAAAGAGAGGGGGCAAGTTAAAGATGGCATTCTATTTCTAGCATAGATGAGTGGGAAGATGGTGGTGCTGTGTGAACTGAGATAAGAACACCGGTAAAATAGCATAGCTGCATGGGGACATGATGAGTTTGATTTAGGGGCATGATGAATTTAAGAATATTGAGAATTATTCTGCCAGCCATTTATTAAACCTGTACTCTGTGTGTTTGTGTGTGGTTCTTATTTAGAAAACAAGAAATGAGAAATGAAATTTGTGTTCTTTTTTGGATATTAGAAATGTTTAAAAGATTGCTTCTATAAGTTATATACATTTTCAGCTTTATGCAAATTGTTTTTAATCAGGTAATATTTGACTAACCTTAAATGTGATCCTACTTAAGTTGTCGTTGAGTCATCTAAGTAAAATGAAGCTCTCAACTGCAAGCACATGAAGTGAATACTTAATTTTGTGATTTTCTTTTCTATTTTAGAGATGCACTCAACAAAATGAAAGACGTGTATGAGAAAAATCCACAAATGGGGGATCCAGGGAGTTTACAGCCTAAGTTAGCAGAGACAATGAATAATATTGACCGCCTGCGAATGGAAATCCACAAGAATGAGGTAGATTTGTTATTCATCAGTTGTCTGAGACATAGTTTTATAAGCATCATTATGGTAGATTGTTTTTTGCTAATATTTAGCACAATATTTTGTTCTAATATTTTGTTATATTTAATTTTAGGATTTACGATCTAAAAGTAAAATATCATTATGGTATATATAGATTAATTATATTATGATATATATGTATATGTAGATTGATATACCATAATCTATATATGGCACATATTCTTCAGTGGACATTTTTAAAATCTTGATATAAAGTTACACATTTGTGCTATGTTTTAAAAGTTAGCTGCAACATTGATTATTGACCAAATTGGAATACAAGCTTCTCTAAGACTCACACTAGTTATAAAAACTCAAAGCACATTTTAAATGTAGGCCATCTTATGAGCTGTTTACACATACTTCTTGAGCTCAGTTGCCCACTTGCTTGCTTATTTATTTATTTCCCTAAGGCGTGGCTCTCTGAAGTTGAAGGCAAAACAGGTGGGAGAGGAGACCGAAGACACAGCAGTGACATAAATCATCTTGTGACACAGGGGCGAGAAAGGTCATTTTAAAGAAAAAGTTTATTTGTATTTCGTCTTTTTTTCCAAACAGTTTTCACCCCTTTGTCCTAAATTTCATACACTTCTTTTTCTTCCTCTCTAATTTAACATGTTTGGCATTTCATAACTTCAGTCTTGAACCTAATTTTCTGTTCCTTTAAATGATTATAGGTCAAGTGTGATGTTTCATCCTGCTGTTCAATTTTAGTTTACCATGCATCTAAAAACTGATGTAAGAATATTAAAAAAAAACTTTAGAGCTACAATCTGAAGATATAGGAACATCAGCATAGGAAAATTTTGTTTAGGTAGGGTTGGGTAGCTTATGCCAGAGAAAAATTTTACTGTGAACTGCTCAGTTTTGTGGGAAAAAAAAAAGGGGGGGGGGACCATATATTGTGAATTTGGACTGGTTTCCAACTTGGCATTTTGCCAAGTTTCCATGTTTTTGTACCACTTGTGACACTTCCTGCTTTGTATAATGTCTTCTTACTTTCTTACAACAAAAATCCACAAATTAGGATTTACTTCAGAGAGGAATTTGAGAGGTCTAATATCAAATCTTGGTTTGCTGCTTAATTACTGAGTAATTTGATCAAATTCATTTTTAATATTCCCTGAGTCTGTTTCCTAAAATATAAAATGGAGGTTTAAATATCCACTCTGAGGGTTGTTAGTAATAAAAGAAACAATATACATAAAGCATCTAGAAATAAAATACACGGTAATATGTGCTTCACAAATATTAGTTCTTCCCTCTCCTTTCCATTTTTCCTGTCACTACTTGAAAATCTGTCTCTTCAGTTTATCAAGAGGGAGGAACAGGTAACTCGTTTTTGTTGTTAGATACAATTCCAAATTTAAAGGATCTATCCTTTCTGGCATGCGTTATTTAAGGAGGAAGCTGTCATGCTTATGGAAAATTACTGCTAAATCTAACCCTATACATTTTTCCATTAAAATTTTACTCAGTCTTTGATGTCTTAGCAAAAAATGATACATTTTTTTCTCTTTGATTTGAAATATTTTTAAGAAAAATAAAATGCTCTTTATATTACCTATTGTTTGGGATTTTTCTAAGTTACTAACTTTCCTATTACCATGATTAATTGAGAATTAGTGTTTTAATTAGGAGTCTTGGTTTTAAGCGATATAGTGAATACTGATACTGGCTTAAAGTAAACATGGACTTCACTGCTGAAGGAGAACCCAGAGGATATCTGTAGGACTCAATTTCTCACCACTTCTGTCCAGCTCTCTCTTTTACTATGTTGGTTTCATTTTAAGGCTCTATCTTGTGATCTTCCAAATTGCTCAGGAGTTTCCTCCAGGTTCAAAGTGAAAAGGGAGTGAGTTTCTTTTGCAAGCAGTGCCCGGGAGATATCCTTGTGCATGGCCTATTTCTGGGTTACAGACTTACTGGTACAGACTTACACTCTCACCATGTAAGTGTAGTGCTCATGGTCCCTCTGGATCCCCAATAGGAGCAACTTCACTGTGAACTGAACACTGAGGTGATCAGTCCCCTAAGGTGTTTTAGGATACTTCTGCCAAAAGAGAGGGTGATGAATCTGGGATGACGAAAGACAAGTATCTACTCTGTTTTTCCATTTTGTCTTTAGACCCAGTAACAGTGAGATGTATTCATTGAGCATTGCTATGTCCCTGGTACATTGCTGAAGTTGCTAAAGTAAAATTATCAAAAACTTAAAGGAGCATTTTTTTTTTGTATTAGAGACAATTTATGTAGTCAACATTTAAGAAAATAGCCTTAATATGAAACCATGCCATCTGATTTTCTGAATTGATTCTGAGGAGATCAACTTAGAGATAATACATGAAGAGCTCTCCTGTTTGTGATATTTGATCAGACATAATTATATTTTCTTTTAGTCCTGAGGGAAGTTACACTGACGATGCCAATCAAGAAGTTCGTGGGCCACCACAACAGCATAGTCATCACAGTGAGTTTGATGATGAATTTGAGGATGATGATCCCTTGCCTGCTATTGGACACTGCAAAGCTATCTACCCTTTTGATGGTATGATGTTTTTAGTGTATTGTATTTCATAAAATTGGTTCCTTAAAGTCTAAACACATTGTCACTCATTTTAATGTGCTTAGCTAAATAGTACATTGTCAGAAAATTATAATCCTATTCATTAGTATGCATACTTCCAATTGTATTATAGAGGACAGATAGACACACACACACACACACATACATACACACACACTTGGAAATGAAGGAAAATTATCTGCGTTATCAGTATTCTGTTACAGATTATTATCTACTAACTTTGTTTGATAGAGAACTTCCCTCTTGAACTTACTAATGCTTATTACATACATTTAACATGGTTGAAATAGCTTGAGCATATATCCCAACCCAGAGTGTAGATGGCTGATAGATGTCACTTCATGCTCCTCCTTGTAGCTTATTAACACTAAAGACAAATGTAAGGCATATCTGAAAGCCGTTATCATATCCCGATTCTGCTGATGGGATGGATGAGAGTGCTTTTCAGATGACAGTGGGAGAGAAAGTCATGACCTCTGACTATGCCATCCTTTCCCAAACTCTGTGAAGTAAGTAAGGAGTTGTGGCCCTCTCCTGCAGATTTTCAGTTACTTTTCCTTCTCTTAACCTTCAAAAATCCTTTTCCTCAACTAACAAATGCAGCATAACATTTTCATAACTAAGTTCCTTTAAAATGGCATATGATGTGAGGTCTTTCTCCACTCAACCATTTTGTTGGTTTTTTTTTCATTTTTTTTTTTTGGGTGCTGGGGATTGAACTCAGGGCCTTGTGCTTGCAAAGCAAGCACTCTAACCACTGAGCTAAATCCCCAGCCCCAACCATTTTGTTGGTTTTAAAATTAAGTAAAAGAAAAAAAAGTAAAAGAAAAAAAAATAAATAAAATTAAGTAAAAGTTCTAGGGTTGTAGCTCAGTGAGGGAGCACTTGCCTAGCATGTGTGAGGCCCTGGATTTGCTCCCCAGTGCTACAAAAAATCCAACATGAAGTCTTTAGTTACCCCTCATCTGAGATAATATTTACAAAAATTTTGGCACGATGCAATCTAGAATGTAAAATAGATTTTCACATTTATTAAATGAGAATTTAGTTATGAAAACTATTACTGCTAAGCAGATTGACAGTGGCTGGGGTGGGAAGAAGGGGAGTCCTAGTGCTGAGGAGATCTTGAAGGAAATTTATGCTACTTCTGCCATCACCAGAGTTAAACTTGTGTTTTCCCCTGACCCCCTTCTCACCTTTTCACTGTCTTTTTACTATTTTTCTGATCCATACCTCATAAATATTTCAGATAGCAATACTACTCAAATTTGGGAAAGGAATTGAAAGAATGAAAGAGAAGTTTAGAACATCCTATCAAATCATATAATATTGTTGTGGCTTAGTTACTTCATCTATTATGTGGGGTGATATTAATCCAGCCTCAACAGGCTTACAGTAGTTTAAAGGAGAGTGTGTATGAGAGTGTTGATAAAGTACAAAGCATCATAGAGATGTTGCTAAAAGAGAGTCCTGGCTTGCAGGCAGGTACTTGGAATCTAGTTATGTTTATAATTTTTATTAAAAACACTCACTGTGCTTAAATTATGCTTGTGCTATGAAAACTCTCATCCTAGGACATAATGAAGGCACTCTGGCAATGAAAGAAGGTGAAGTTCTGTACATTATTGAGGAAGACAAAGGTGATGGATGGACAAGAGCCCGGAGACAGAATGGTGAAGAAGGCTACGTTCCCACGTCATACATAGATGTAACGCTAGAGAAAAACAGTAAAGGTGCAGTAACTTATATCTAAACTAACCAGGCAGTTCGTGCCCTAAGAACAGTAACATAAAATGAAACACATTCAACAGGTCAGAAAACAATAAGAAAACTTGAAGGGCATCCTAGTTTATTGTTCACTCTGTGCGCTGAGTACAGGCTCACTCTTAGAGGTGTGAATATTGCCACAAGTGATGTTTCTGTGACGCCTTATCATTTGAGTGATGTTGGTGTGAAGTTTAATTGATGCCTTTTGCTTTTTATGTCCTGCTTAAGTCTGTGTGAAGAATTTGTGTTTTTCTGCCTTATAAATAAAACATTTCACTTATTGGGCAGGAATCCATAGGTAGAATGCTCCCTCACCCTCTTTATGTCAGAAAACAGTGACTGTGAATTCAGATAGGTAAAACTGCTCTGAAATGTTACAGAAAGCTGACTCCCAAAAGAGTGGTTTGTTCTAGGAGTTTGAATTTGTAGCTTCAGTTTCTAGGAAGAAGTTGGATAATTGGGCAAAATAATAATGATTTTCATTTTCCTCCTTAGTCTTTGGTTTCCTAAAGGAAGAAAATAAACGCCAAGTGTATAATCTATTTAGGTAGTAGGCTAATCAAGAGATCTACAAAATCAGCTGATCCAACTTTTATGTGAAAAAATAACTTTCTTTTGAAACTTGAAAAATTTTTCAGGCTCACTGGTAATTTTCAATAATGTACAAACTTCCTCCCAAATGAATCTCATGCTTGTATATTTTATCTTGAAAATGTCTTTTGGGACTGTCATTTAAGTGATTATTTAGCAATTACACATAAGAAAATAGACTCTAAATCAGTGAAGATGGAGGAAATCTTGAATGGAGGGGAAGTGATGGCCAAATTTAGAAGAGACAACAGTTGTTTTGACTGAGTTGAAGGAAAGTATCTATACAACCATTTTGTGCCTGATTTTCTCTGGATCATCAGTTATTAGAACAGATGATTTTTCCAGTGAATTTCAACAACAAGCTTTTATTGGAAACATTGTACAATCAAGGATTGTGCAGCTTTGGTTGTGTGATCACAGTTTTGTGGGGAAGTAAAGGGAGATTTTAGAGACATTGGGGCAGATACTTTAAACTGAACACCCTTTTTGGTCTTACCAAAGGTCTTCAGTAATTGTTCTTTTCTTTTTCCTCCTGGACTACAGGTTCCTGAAGAGGGTTTCTGAGGAAATGGGCAAGATGTTGAAGGAGGTTACATGCAGCTGCTTTCGGGGGGAGGGTATTAGAGTTGTCAGGTTCAAAGAGAGAGTGAGAGAAGCAAGTTGCATGAGTGCATGCAGACATTATTTTTTACTAACTTCATTAGCATTTCCATACATTGTTTAAAAAAAAAATCATTGTAATACCAATCCTTAAATTCCTAGTTCACAATTTATCCACATGGGAGAAAGAAAAAAGCCAATAATGGCTAACCCTTTTTCCATTTATGTTACTGATGTCCAAGTCAGAACACAGAGCTGTCGTATAAAATTTGTCTTTCTTATACTAGGGTGTCCCAACAGGACTGTCTCTGTCCAGCTCTGTTTGAATTGGCGTTTGGGCCCATTGTCTGTTAGAATCCTTGCCATTTGTCAGTGTCTGCCTGCGCCACCTCCGTGCTTGCTTAACATCCTGTTGCATGTCTAGAGTGACCAGACGTAGATTTTTCAGGCATGTCTTTATAATCCCTTGTTCTTGTCAAAGCCTTTGTTTTGTTTTACATTTGTAGTGCAAATCACTTTGTCAAACATCTCTAGCACTAATATTTCCATCTTAGTATTTATGTATGCTGCTATAACTTCCCCACTGCAAACATTCCGGTTTTGGCATTATGAAGACATAGTCTGTGAACCTGAAATTTTTATTGTAAGAAAAAGAAAACATCTCTGCTCTAACCTACGGCCCAATTGAAAGAACTCTTTGAAACATGATACATCTTCAGCACCTCAGTCTGGGAAGAATCTATAGTCAGCACTGAAGTCCTGGCATAATAAACACAGAAGATACTCACCACCTCAAGACAAAGGACTGTTGTCAGAAGTCAGCTGCTTCCATTCAAATGCTGCCTTAAACTAGAGTGCCTAAATCTGTTGATTGCCAACACTACCACTACAGTATCCCACAAAGGGCTTTATGTGTCAGCTCAGTGCGACCTCCTTTAACTCTGCAGCACTGCTGCAGCTGCCGATGTAGCCTCGGTAGGTGGCTTTTGGAGCTCTACCATGTACAATGGTGCATCTTCAAATTTATGCATCAAACTGAAGACATGTCCCCGTCCATTTTACTTTACTTTGTGTTTTATGAGAAGTTTTATGGACCTCCCCCATTGTCTTTTAATTTGGGGTTATGATGAACTCATTTGATTATTACGATGATAGTCTCTTTCCAAGTGATGCTTTTGTTTGATCCAGATGAAATTTAGTGAAACTTTGTAATGATCTATGTGCACTTTTACTTGTAAAGTGGAAATTTCTGTATGTTTTTACTTGTAAATATAATTGTCCTTAGTGCTCCTATTGCTCATGTTGTCCTTGCCTCACATTTGTGATTTTGTTCATGACTTGTATCTGAACTAATTTCTTAGTGGTGTTGTAATAGGGAGGTGGGTTGGGTGGGGGATTATTTGTACTACTAAAACTTCTTTAATTTGGTTCTTGACTGTTTTGAGGGGAGAAAGAGAACGTGAAATGGTATGTGTATTATTGAATTTTAAGCAATATTTTAGAAGCTGTGTGGCTGCTTTAATAATTTTTCCCAGTGTTATTTGAATCATACCAGTTATACTAAAGCTAAATGACAATTGTGTGAAAGTTAATGCCGTCATAAGATCAAGTACACTGTTACACAGCTGACGTATAGCGTATTACCTTTGAGGCTAGTAAACTATAAAGTTTAGATATTGAATCTCGTTACAGGGTTATTTATATAATGTGACATTATTCAATACTGACATACTACATGAAGTAGTTTTAAAATCTAGTGCTATTTTTATTTTAAAGGTTAGTAATGAGAAGGAAATGTGATCTGGCTATGTTTGTCTTCTGTACAAAGCCTGAAGTGCTTACGTTTTTTTGGCTAGCAGCCACAGAGGGCAAAGTTTAAGGCTTTCTTGTAAGAACTAACTGTTCTTTTCAAGCTACTGTTTGTTTTTCTAAAAGCAGGATTTGCTTCCTTAGGAGGCAAGTTCTTCATGTGGAATAGTGAAACCTGTATATGGGTTATTACAATAGGAAAGACATTTGTACTTGCACATTCTTAAATCATTCTCAAATTTTGAACATGTGAATTGTCCAAAAGAAATCTTTAATTTTTCAGTAATTTTTACTCTTTGTGCACATGTTGATTTCTTAATGGTAAATGCTTTGTTTAAGATAGTGTTCTCTGTTGAGAATATTTTCATGGAATAAAACAATCTTTTCATGGTCAGTTAAGGTGTATATTTCTTATTGCTATGTGAACCAAAGAGATGTTATGATTTTGTTCTTGAATATGCTAAACTTCAGGTAATACAAAGTAGATGGTAAGTTCCTGAAGTGGGGCAACCTTTTTGGAAAGTGGTTGTAGAAATTTTAATCTGGTTTTAGTGTGTCTCAAGCATCCGTAAAGGAAAGAATAAATATTTCTTTAGAATGAATTTAAATTGCATGTAATAATTTGAATTTATCTTCATTCCACAATAGCCATGTTGCACAGTCTGCCCTTTTACACTACATTATCCTCTATACCTGTAAGAGCTGTCCCTGTACCACATAGCCCGATCTAGCCACGGCATACTGGCCAGTGTTTCCTGTGCTTCTGCTGGATTCCTGATCAGTTAGGGAGAGCACTCGTGCTTCCTGGTATTTCAGACCACGGGAAGGAAATGTTTGCCATAATTAGTGACACATTATCAGTAAGTTTTAGGGGTCTAATTTTAGAAGACTTCACCTTTTAGAAAAGGCAGATGTGAAACTAAGACTGCAAACTTTCAGAAATCCAAAAAGGAAATAAAACTATAGGTAGATCCTGAACAATGAAAGGTTGCAATTGTTGAGATGAAAACTTAGAACTAGGGACACAGAATAATAATGCGAGTAAGAAAAGTGTCAAATGTTACACTTTCAGGTGAACCAGAGGTTTGGAGGGGAAAATAAGCTCAAGATGATGAAAAAAGCCTTTAACTCACTTATGGCAACAGTTGCAGTTTTTCAAATTTTTGCATGAAATTCATGTGTGTTACCTAGAAAAATTCAAGGAACAAGAATTTGAAGAGAAAATTTTTTATTACGTTTCATTGTTATGTGCCATCCCAAAAATGGAACACTAAGCATAAAAGGATTAACTATCTACAACTAAGATCAGAGAAGTCAATTCCTACTTCGTAGGGAAAGATAAAGGCCTTATAACAGTATTAACAAAAGGAAAAGGAATTCAGGCTTGTGAAAAGAATGATCACTGTCAGGGGCCGGGGATTTAGTTCAATGGTTAGAGTGCTTGCCTTGCAAGCATGAGGTCTTGAGTTCGATCCCCGGTACCAAAAAAAAAAAAAAAGAATGACCACTGTCAGACTTAGGAAAATCCTAGAACATACAAAATATGCAAAAAATTGGGGAATGGATGAAGATTTTGGAGAGTAAATTCTGGGAAATTTCACGACAGCTAGTAAATGTATTAGGTTATGTTTAGCATTTGGAGGAAATGTTAGTGGGCAACTGACCTACAATCCTAACAATAAGACCTGTCAAATTAACCTCATTCCTTTCTTTAGATGCAGATGAGGAAATCTAAGATATACTTAATGTCTTTGTTTAAGCACAGTTTCAATTTGACAGAATTTTTCATTTCGTAAGATGGTGACAGCTTTGTGTAGAGAATGGTGGGGGCTTGTGTCAAGCTGATTTGATAAACTTAGACTGTCAGCCCTGGGGTGAGTTTCTTATGGAAAACGTGTATGTGTATGTTACGAACCATAATAAATCTGTCACCCAGTTTAACAAATGGAAAATTATCTTTTCCTCCTTTTCCAAGAGTGAGTAACCATTAACTTGAGTTTTGAGTTTGTTTTTCTTTATAGTTTTACCACATGGGTATTTTTCTTAAACCCAATGCTTTCCTTATTTTTCAGCTCCATAGGATGATGTTTGTAAAGACAGTATGTGTGATATTCAGCCAGTGTACACTGATGTATAGCTGTAGTCAATGCTAAATGTCGAAATGCTTCTATACTGATGTGTAAAAATAGCAACCCAGAAAAGTAGTAACACTAGTTAATGATAGAAGTTTCAATTCTTGGAGTTTGTCTCAGAAACCACACATTGACACTCCATGATACTGAGGCATTTCTTGTGTGAGCACTGGAGATGGAGCTAAAGGGTTTACTGTAGGTTTACTATTACTTATTTTAAGTGTTGGGGGACCTTCGCTAGTTTCATAAGCCCTTTGGCATGAGAAGGACCTGGACAACCAAGCTGAAATATCCTTACTTTGTTTATCCCCCAAAGAAATGCCTCATTTTGCTTAATGGGAGCTAAGACCAGGTCTCAGTCTTGGTGGCAGCCAGGAAGACAGGAAACAAGCATAGGGGACAGGTATAGGTGATGGAAGTGTAGGCTCTTGTGACAATGTAATAATGTCCCTTAGATGGTTTTCAAGATTTTTTTGGCAGCTTACTGTCACTGTCTTGTGGTGGAGAGTGGCCTGCCTTGTGCATTTGAGGTATGAGAAGAGGCACTGTTCTCTAGCTTGCACCAGCACCCAGACAGTACCGTGCTGTCTGATGAGGGGATGAAGTGGTATGGGTATCAGCTGCATGTCCCCTTTCTTCAGGTGCCAGACAGAACATTAGTAAACTAATGACTATGGATTGAAAGGGGTATGTATGTTATTGGAAGAGTTGGGAGTTCCATATATGGAGTTGTAGGGGCATGAGTTACCTGGTGACAGCCATAGCAAGTGAGATTATATTAACCATTTGTTTAAACAAATGATTTGAAAATTAGTAGTAATTTATTATGCTTTGGGCTACTTTCGTCTCAAAGTTTTATTAGGTAGCTTATTTAAATATTTTGCTTGTTGATTTTCACATTGATTTTTATATTTGTGTATTATGTGTATACTAATTTATTAGCAGCTCACTTGTCAAATACCTTGAGTATTCCATTGTATCTTGACTTGATTTTTACTCATTGCTGTTTGTAAGGTTATGTGTGTTTATGCATGGCTCATTTTACTATGTATAGTATTCCATTATATGAATATACACAACTTAATCTATCTTCCCATTGATGGACATTTAGGCTATTTCCTGAATTTGCCAAAAATACTGCTTATGCATGTCCATGTAGATGTCTACTCATACATGATTTCTCTAAAATATGTATCTAGGAGTAGAATCGCTAATTTAAGGGTTATTTTTTCAATTTTAAAGACAGTGCTACGTTTAACCCCCAAGTTATTGCAATATTATTACATTCTAAGTTTAAGGGTTCCTCATTCTATAACCTGACCAACAATTAGGACTCAGACTTTTCAACTTTTGTCAGTTCAGAGGGTACAAAAGCAATTAATTATGGTTTTCCTGATTGTTGTTGAGCATCTTTACAAGTTTGGTGTTTCCCATCTTGTGATTGCCTGTTTTTAACTTTGTCCATTTTTTCTTTGTTGGCTGTCTTTCTGTATTCATGGGAGTTCTCAATTAAGGATGCTAATTGTTTTAGTTATTTCTTACTGTGTAATATAGCTGGCTGATTTTGGCCCAGTTTCTTCTGAGGTTGCAGTCATCTTAAGGCTTGAGTGGGGCTAGAAAATCTACTTCCAAGATAAGATCTTCCTTATGGTTGAGTGATCCAAGAGAATGAAGACTCAAGACAAAAGCTGCAGTCTCTATAACCTGATCTCAGGTGAGACACACTATTTTCCACCCTGTGCTCTTGGTCACACTGACCTCCTCTTGTACAGTGTACGAAGAGACAAGACTGTGAGCACCAGGAGGCAGGGAACATTGGGGGGCAATTTTGGATGCTACCTACCACTCTTAATTCTTGGAGTTTTGTGTTGCTGATACTTGTGTTTTCAGTTTCTCTGTTTTTGATGAATAGAAGCTCTTAATGTGTATTGGTGAGACTTTCTTAACTAACACTTTTTCTAAGAACTTTTTAGGTTGATTCGACAAAAAAAAAATTCTATATTCTGAAAGTGCTATGGTTTGCCTTTCACAACATGCAGTTTCTTAATTTGTCTAGATTGTATTGTGTTATGAGGTAAGGAATAATTTTTTCCCCTTTCATTTGTTTAACCAGTTGTGTTAAGATTTCTTTATAGTTATCCATTTCCCCCTCTGATCAGCAGTTCTGTCACGTGTTAAATTTCTAAAAATAGTTTCATAAGTTGAACTGTAGTGCCCTTTACATCTGGCAGGACAAATAACATGTCTGGTAGGCACCACCAACTTGGGGCCACTGTAAATCAGTTTCTCGGTTTTGAGTTTTGTAAATTTTACTCCAGATAGGTATGATGACAAGATATGGTTGCAGTCCTCACTGAAAGGATACTGTGATTATTTTCTTGGAGTTGTATGTGAAGACAGTCAAATTTCTTGGTGTCATGGTTAATTTAGGTGTTACATTGACTAGGGGGTACCTATAGAATTGGTAAAGCATTATTTCAGAGTGTGTGTGTGTAAGTGTGTTTCCGTGGGGAGAATGACATGTGAATTGATGAACAGTAAAGATCCAACCTCAGTGTAGGTGGGCACAATCTTGTTGACTGGGGGCCCAGACAGCACACACAAGTAGAAGAAAGCCAATCCTTTCTCCTTTCAGCGAGGGGGAGTGGTGGTGCTGGGGATCAAACTTAGGGCCTTGCACTTGCTGGTCAGGTGCTCTGCCACTGAGCTAAATCTCCAACCTTTTTCTCTCTTCTGGAGTTGGGACACTTCTAGCTCTGGACTTCAGAACTTCAGACACCAGTGGCCCCAAAGTTCTCAAGTGACCATTGGTGACTTCTGGGAAGATGGCAGGGTGATGAGCAACAAGAAGTCAGCCTCTCTATGATTCAAAATCCAGATACTGGGAAATAACTTGGCAAAGTAGAGGAGGAAGGAGGTTTATCCCTGGGACTGAGGAAGGCTCTTACTGGAAAATTAGAGCCTACAGAAAAATTGAAGAGATAGACTACAAGGTAGAAAAAGGAAGGACAATCTGCATTTTCTCCCCAGCTCCTGGCTCTTGGCTCTTGAGAAAGGAAGATTTTAGAGAGACCTAAACTCTAATAAAATGAACCTGTACTCTAATAAAATGAAAAATTCCCACAGACATAAGAACTACCAAAGTGGAGCTAAGAAGATATAAAAATCCCGAATGAGCCAGTATCAGTCAGTGAAATTGAAGGAATAATAAAAACTATCAACTAAGAAAAGCCTAGGTCCCGGCAAATTCACTGCTGAATTCTACAAGAACTGTAGAGGAGAGCTAACACCAGTATCCTCAAATTCTCTAATGGAATTGAAAGGGAAGCAATTCTCCCAAAGTCATTTCCTGGAAGCAAGCATTACCCTGGTTCCAAAAACTGAAAAAGACCCAACCAAGAAAGAATACCTATAAGCCAGTCTCTTTAATGAACACACATGGAAAAGTCAGTAAGGTACTGGCAAACAGAATGCAGCAAGTTATCAAAAAGATCATACATCATGACCACGTAGGATTCATTCCAGGGATGCAGGTATGGTTCAAAATATGCAAATCAATAAATGTAATATACCACATGAACAGAAGCAAGGAATAAAACACATAATCATCTCAATAGAAAAAGCATTTGACAGAATCCAACATCCATTCATGATAACACTGAAGAAAATAGGAATAGAAGGTCTTTATCTCAATCTGATAAAAGCCATCTCTGACAAACCAATGGCTAACATCATACTAAATGGAAAGAAGCTGAAAGCTTTCCCTCTAAAATAAAAAATAAGACAAAGATGTCCACTATCACCACTTCTGTTTAATATAATTCTCAAAATATTAGAGCAGTTAAGACCAGATAGGGAGGGAAGGGATTAAATTATTATCTGCTGATGGCATGATCCTCTACTTAAAAGACCCCCAAAACTCCACGAAAAGTCTCCTAGAACTAATATCCAAATTTAGCAGGATATGACAACAGTCAAAATGGCATTTCTGTACACTAATAAAAATCACTGAGAGGGAAATTAGGAAAACACTATCCTTCACAGTAGCACCAAGAAAAATGAAATTCTTAGGAGTTAACCTAAGGAAGTGGAAGATCTCTATAATGAAAACTATACTACTATGAAAAAGGAGTTTGAAGAGGATATCAGAAAATGGAAAGATAATCCTCTGTTCCTGGGTAGGCAGAACCAATATAGTTAAAATGACCATACTTTCCCAATCAAAATAACAATAATCTTCCTTACAGAACTGGAGAAAGCAATTCTAAAATTCATATGGAACGAGAAGAGACTTAGAATAGCAAAAGCAATTCTTTGCAACAAGGGAAAGGCAAAGGGCATCACAATCAAGTTATACTGCAAAGCTATAAAACTGTGATTAAAAACAGCATGGTATCGGCAAAAAACAGACACGTAGATCAGTGGAACAGAATAGAAGATACAGAAACAACTTAAGGCACACTCAACTACTTTTGTTTTTGACAAACGGGCCAAATCCCTTTGGTGGAGGTAAGATAGCCTCTTTAACAAATGGTGTGGGAAAACTAGTGGCTATCTGCGTGGCAAAGTTTGAACCTATACACATCTCTCTCACCATACACTAAAGTAAAAGTAAATCAGAGATGCTAAACATTAGAACAGAAACACAATCTGTTGGGAGACAAAATAGGTAAAATTCTTGAAGACAGGTGTAGGCAAAGACTTTCTGTACAAAACCCCCTTTGCACAAGAGTAAGAACAAATGGGATCACATCAAATTAAAAAGCTTCTGCACAGCTGAGGAAAGCACTAACGAGACAACTACAGAATGAAAAATTGCCAGCTACTCCTAGAAAGGACTAATACCTAGACTATATAAAGAAAGAAAAAAATTAGCTCTCCCCATTTAAAGACCCAATTAAAAAATAGCCATCTGAAATGAATAGACACTTCTCAGGTGAAATACAAAAGGCCAAAAAATACATGAAAAAATGTTCAACATTGCTGGTCATTCAAGAAACGTAAATTGAAACATCACTGTCTCATTCCAGAAAGAATGGCTACCATCAAGAAATCAACCAATAAAAAATGCTGGTGAGGCTGTGGGGAGACAGGAACCATTCTCCATTGTTGGTGGGAGCGTTAACCAATACAACCACTATGGAAATCTGTATGGAGATTCCTCAAAAAACTAAAAGTACAACTTGTATTTGACCCAGCTATTCTCCTAGATATCTTCCGAAAGAATTAATACAGTGACATATGCATACCCATGTTTAGAGCAGCACAATTCACAATAGCTATGTGTGTAGGCTGCACTTGCAGAAATAGTCCAGGATTTGAAGTATTTCCATTGTATTAAAAAAACCACAATGAGACTCTTACACTTGGTTCTAGTAGGCATATTTAAGATGACCAAGTTACAGTGTAGCGTCTGTAACCAGTAAGTAATGTTTTTCTAAAGACCATTACTATTACGAAGAAATTTTCACAGCCTATCTGAGAAAAGATAGACATAAAATTTGTTATAGTCCCAGTATTATTTAAAAATGAAGGAAAAACACCAAATTATTTGACAGCTGGCAGCAAAGTGATGAAATATTTTAATATCTTGTATTCTAAATTTTTTACAATGGGAAAAAATTGAGAGGGCTACTGATAAACTAGAAAGTATCCCCTTGGGGAAGTCAAGCCTGGAAAACTCAGTGTCCTTATCAGCTAGATGGAATGGTAGTTCATAATGTTTTTTCTGTCTAGTTTAAGATATTCTCAGTTGATTTAAAGTAAAAAAAAAAAAAGATATACTACAAGTTTTATGGTTTTGTCTTTCATGTGTAGGTTCTTAATCTCTTTAGGTATCAGCTTGCCTGGATTAAGGAATACTTTGGAAAGTAGGAAAGCACTGTTCTGAGTGAGTCTGTGAGGTGTTTGCAGAGGAGACTGGCCTGTGAGTTGGTTGATGTTGGGGAAGATCTGACCTCAGTGAAGAGATGTTGTGAAATGTAATAGTAACCAACATTTGGGTGTTAGTTTGCATAGGTACTGTCTTGCACCTGGCACTGAACGAGGTAGGTCAAAGTCCAGCTGCTAGCAAGCACTTGAGTTTGAACCTGGATCTTCTGGAGCTGGTATGTCCTTAAGTCATTCATTGTTCACTCTGTCTCTTAAATTTTTCATACCATTTTCAATAATTTTGGTTTACTATCAGGATATAGTGACTAGGGAGGAAAGTACCTTCAGAGGCTGGGAAGTAGAATTATCATACCAGGTGAGTTATTTAATATTAAAGAGACTGGATACACCTGTTTCACAAAAGATATATTTTCATTCATGACTATTTACATTTTCATATTTATTTAAAGAATATCATACAACTGATACCTTCTGAAATGTTTCATGCTTTTAAACTATTTACACTTATCTGACATGGAATTAAAACCAAAATGGTCAAATACCATAATAGTGACCAGCCAGTGTAGCTAGGCTTCTCTTAAAATTTGCCAATCAACATTCACAATAGTTACTTTAATAATAAATTATCATTCATGTAAAAATCAGTAGTAATTTTAAACAATTCATAAATAAGTGTGCTCTGTGCAATTTACACATTTAATATCCTGTGGATATTAAAAGCTTGTATATTGTCAGATTTGCACATTATTACACTATCAGATAAGCTTTCCCAAAGAAGAAAGTGGAAAAGCTTGAAATTTTTCAAAGTTCTGCCTGCTTTACAGGAGGAGGTTCCAATTTACGTGAAAGGGCAGTTAAAATCTGGTTGAATTTCTCGTATCTCTCTGTCTGATTGACTTTTGCACCTTTGCTGCCCCATAGCAATCGCATTTGAAATTCAGTCTTGAAGATTTCACTCATTTCTTCATCTGGTTGGAAACCTAAATGAAACAAAAGGAACACGTTAACTTCAGTTTTTACTAAAACACAGTATTAAAAATGACTGAAAACGTTTTTCACAAATAGGATCAAAATAAATTTTATCCTCTCTCAGAACTTTAATCCTACCCCGCAAATGTAATCTATTCAACTATCCTCAAGAACCTGTACAGTTTCAGAGAATTAACAAGTAAACAAGTACAAGTTTCAGAGAATAAACAAGTAAACACTAAAATATGATAGATGAAATCTGTGTGGAGGAGACACTATGGGTTGTAGTGCTGAGATGCAGCGTTCATGACACTGGTTTATAACAACTTACTGATGTGTAATTTACACACCAGATGATTCACTTGTATTGTGTACTTTATGTAGTAAATCTGTATAGTTGATTTATGATAGTAAGTAGTTTTAAAATATATCCTTCATCTAGAAAGTTCCTCTAGCACCTCTTTTCAGCCTATCCTTGTTCCTTCGCCTGGCTCCAGCCAACCACTCATCTGCTTTCTGTTGCTATTGTTTTGCCTTCTCTGGAAGTGATATGAACTTCTCTATGAAGTGATATGAACTTTTCCGTTGGGCTTCCTTCATTTAAGATGTTTCTGAAATTATTTTGTATGTTGCATATTATCAATAATTCATTCCTTTTAGTAGTAGTAGTCATCGTCATTTAGATGGGCTTAGCAGATTTTGTGTATCTTTTCATTAACTGATGGATATTCGATTATTTCCAGTTTCTGGCTACTGTGAATAATGTCAGCATTTGTGTAACAGTCTATGTGTGGACGTGTTTTCTGTAGGAGCAGAATTACTGGGTCACATGGTAAGTATATATTTACTGTTAAAGAAACTGTCATAAGCTGGGCACAGTGGTGCATACTTGTGAGCTCAGCACTCTAGAAAGCTAAGCAGGAGGATCACAAGCTTGAGCCTGGGCTAGATCTGGTCTCAATATTTAAGAAGGCTGGGGATGTAACACAGTGTGAAGGCCCTGGGTTCAATTCCCAAATCCCCAGTGTGGGTGTTGGGGGGGTGCTGTCATAAACTCTATTCCAAAATGGTTGTACCGTTTTATATTCATACCTACAACACATGAAGATTCTAGTTTCTCTATGTGCTGCCCATTTAGTCTTACCTTTCTAGATTGTAGTAAAATGGACAGTTCCCTAATGATTTATAATGTTGAACATCTTATTGTTGTCATTTAGTCAATTAACTCTGGTTCTCATGTAGTTATTTTGTCAAATCTGATGTACTGTATATTCAAATCTTTTGTCAATTTAAATCTTCTCAAAAAAAAAATCTTGTCTTCTCATTGAGTTGTAGGAAGTCTTTATAGTCTAGAGATATCCTTTGGCAAATATTTTCTCCAAGTCTGTGTCTTACCTTTTTACTTTCTTCATGGCGTGTTTTTAAGAGCAAAATTTTTTATTAATGTTTTCTGTGGTGATTCATGCTTTTGTGTCCTAAGAAAGCTTTGCCTAACTCAAGGGCACAATGAATTTCTTTTATGTTTTCTTATCAGAGCTTTGTGCTGTTCTTTAGTCCTTACATTTTAGATCTGTAATCTGTTTTGGATTAATTACTGTATATGGTACAAGATAAGGGGTGAGGTGCATTTTTTTGCAAATGGATGTCAAGCAGTTCTAGCATCAATTGTTGAAAGATTATACTCTATCCAGTGAATTATCTTGGCACAACTCCGCTCAGGCAGCTCTGTTAGAAGAGGGGGTTACCTAGCCAGAGTTGCGTGGTTCTTATCCTTTATCATTGCTGGAGTAGTTTTTCTCTGTCATTAAATGTACTCATACCATCTAGGTCACAGGGTCTTGGTGGTGGAAAGAACATACCCTTTCCTGAGGATACCAGAGTATCATTTATGAATAACCCACCAGAGGCCAGTGATTTTTCTTCAGTTAACATGCTTTGAACCCCTTTCCCTGCACTGGATGTTGGTGAACAGATTTCTTACTAGGTTTCTAGTCACTTCCAGTACTGGGAACTTGCTATACAAATTTGTGACAGGACCAAATGAAAAATTCTATCCGCTACCTTTAAAATGATTTGTGTAGTAGCTTTAAGCACACTTTTCTTAAGCCCACCCAAATACAGTATTGGTTTGTGCAACTTCCAATGTGATGTGCTTATTGGCTTTACGTAAGTAGGCACTCTGATACCTGCTGAATTGTGTTTTTGTTCGAGTTTCACAGTGCCAAATCTGAGGACTTTTTTTTTTTTTAAACCAAGAACATGTATTGGTACATTGTATACATAACGATCACATTCATCATGGTTATTTTGTACCTGTACCTCACGTATCTTGGTTTTACCCTCTCTTCCCCACCCCTCCATTCTGCTCCCCCTGCCCTATTTACAGGTTTATTTATATTTTTCCATTTTTTTCTCCTTCCCCTTTCCCTTCCTTCCTTTCCCCCTTCTCCCTTTCTAGTTCTCCTCTCTTTTGAATATTATCTTTTACCACATATCTATTGTACCTCTTTGTCTTTATGTACACTTATGGTTTCTCATATCAAACAACTTGATGTGTACTCATGAGTGACTGATTTATTTCACTTAAGAGTATGTTCTCAAGGTGCATTCATTTACCTACAAATGACTCTAGTTTATCCTTTTTCATGGCAGAGGTACTATTCCATTGTGTAGAAAAACCACATCATCTTTAGCCATTCCTTAGTTGTTGGGCATTTGGGTTGTTTCCAAGACTTAGTTATTACAAATTGTGTTGCTATGAACATGGTTGTGCATATATCTCTATGGTATTATGTTTTCAATTCTTCTGGGAAGATACCAAGCAGAGGAATAGCTGGATCAAATGGAACCTCTAGATTTAGTTTTTTTGAGGAGTCTCCATACTGATTTCCATAGGAGTGGCACTAGTCTACATTCCCACCAACAGTGGAGGAGGGTTCCTTTTTCCCCACAGCCCCGCCAGCACTTGTTGTTGATTTCTTGATAACAGCTGTTCTTTCTGAAGTGAGGTGAAATCTTAGCATTGTTTTGATTTGCATCTCTTGAATGACCAGTGATGTTGAACACTTCTTCATATGTTTATTTGCCATTTTTATTTCATCTGAGAAATGTTTATTCATTTCAGATGCCCATTTTTGGATTGGGTCTTTAAATTTGGGGGGTTTGATTTTTTTGAGTTCTTTATTATATTCTAGATGTTAGACCCTGTCTGAGGGGCAGCTGGCAAAGATTTTTTCCCAGTCTGTGAGTTTTCATCCTACTCTATTGGTGATTTCTTTTGCTGTGCAAAAGCCTTTTAGTAGGATGAGATCCCAAGCACTGATTCTTTGTTTTATTTCCTGTGCAGTCTGGGTTCTGTTCATAAGTTTTTTTCCTTCACCTATGTCTTCGAGAGTTCTATTCTCCAGTAGACTTAGTGTTTCTGTTTTAATATTTAGATCTTTGACTCACTTCGATTTTAGCTTTAGTACATGGTGAGAGACATGTATCTGGCCAGCCAATTTTTCCAGCACCATTTGTTAAAGAGGCTATCTTTCTTCCAGTGAGGGTGTTTGGCTTCTTCTTCAAAGATGAGGTATTTAAGTATGTTTGGAATTGTTTCTGCATCTTCTAGCCTGTTCCATTGGTCCTCAGGTCTATCTTTGTGCCAGTACCATGCTGTTTTTATCACTGTAGCTTTATAGTGCAGTTTCAGGTCAGGGATTGTGATGCCCCCTGTCTTACCCCTATCACCCAGGATTGTTTTTGCTATTCGTGGTCTCTTCTGGTTCCAGATGAATTTCATGATTGTTTTTTCTAATTCTGTGAAGTGGTATCTTGATTGGAATTACATTAAATCTGTTTAGTAATTTAGGAAGTATGGCCATTTTCACTGTTGGTTCTGCCTACCCAAGAACATGTTATATCCTTCCATTTTTTAATATCCCTTTCAATTTCCTTTTTTAGAGCACTGTAGTTTTGAATGTAAAGATCTTTTACTTGCTTTGTTAGATTCCTAAGTATTTCATGTTTTTGGATGTAATTGTGAAAGATATCTTCTACAAATATGGAATGCTTCACGAATTTGCGTGTCATCCTTGCACAGGGGCCATGCTAATCTTCTCTGTATCGTTCCAATTTTAGTATATGTGCTGCCGAAGTAAGCACCTGAGGACTTTCTGAGGAACAACAGGTACGTGGTACTTAAACCTTCAGCAGACACAGTACAAACTGCTTAGTCCCGAATTATGGTTCTGAGGCAACGACTTTCTTTTAAGATGAAATAAATAGGCCTGTCCTGTCCCATGTAGTTCCTAACCTTATGGATTAAATTGTGGGTCCTTGAGGAATTTTAAAAAGTATACAGAAAGAAGAGAAACATGGTCATCCCTGTTGACTGCCTTGGGAGAGCCCTCATCTCCTGAACCCCCCTGCCCAATGTTCCTTCACAGAATCACCAGGGTGATTCACTTTAGAGCATAAATCTGACCAGGTGGCATCCTCCTGTTTAAATCCTCCCTGCACCACAGTCCTACAAGGAAAGCTGTACTCCCTCCCTATTTCTACCCCCTGACTGAAATTCCCATTTGTTTTCTGGTGAATCCAATGTGGAGGTGTTTTTTTCTTCTGGAAGTTATCCCCATGTGTCTCCTCCCTGCCTGCATCTCTGACCAATTTCCTAAGTGCTTCTGTGGTACACTCTGCACTCACCACTGTTTGCTGTTTAATGGGCCTCTGTGCACATACCAAGTCTGTGAGAAATGTTTATCAAGCCAATCGAGGAAGCTGTTTTCTGTTACCATAGTACTTACGAAAACGTTCAGTTTACCCAACACCCCGCCCAGCGCTTTCCAGGGTGTGTCAGATGCTGCGAACAGGGCACCCAGTTCCAAGCAGGGCTGGGAAGACGCAATCTTTCTGCCCCAGTCTTTACTAACCGAGGGCAGCCATGCTCTTTCAGTCCTCCACTCCCCTCACTACACAGAGCAGAGTGCGGCTTACAGAGAATGGCTCCTACCTGCCAGCACCCTCTCGGCATTCACCCGGTAGCTGTCCGCGGCCTCCGCCATGCATCGGGCTGTTGTCAAGTGGTTCAGCATAATTTCACAGCTTTGGTCATTTTTTTCCCACATGTCAGTTCCTTCAAAAGTGACAGCCTGGCGCTCCATTAAGGTCACAAGGGGCATCAGCAGTGGGACTGATACATTGCTTGGGGGGATACACATGGACTCTGAAAAACAAAGGATAGAGTTTTCCGTATTACATTTTGTTGAAAGCTAATCCTAGAATGGGGTGACTAGTGTTGTCTTATAGCAACTGCAAACCTGTAAGTGATGCTGTCACCTGGTAAAAAAGCCTTGGTGAGCCAACAACAGCCCTGCAGACAACAGGGCCTCCTGACGTGCCCATGAGATGCCCTGACAAACCAAACAGATTGCACCTACTGGGCTGAGACACTGATGGGCAGCCCGCACGCTCCCGCCTTGCCCTCCCATGCTCACCTCTGCCTTCGTGCAGCATTTTGCTGAAAGGCTTCAGCTGTTTCTCGTAGAGGATGGCAGTTTGTGTGTATTGATGCCGCAGGGCAGTCCATGTCTTTTCCAACCTTGTGATCTGAAAGGAAGGTGTTGTCATTTTAGAAAACGCTTTTAAAAAGAATTAAATGCATATTATACCGTAGGTACTTTGTTTCTTGCTTAGAAATCATGTTAGTACATATGGAACAGCCTTATTTTGTTAAACTTCTGTATGATGTTGTATTCTAGGGATTAGCCATCTTGAGTATCCTGCAGATGAAAGTTTTAAACATATTTTACTATTACAAAATTACCCTGTAAAGATTTTACAAATGTGCGTATGAGTGAAAATACCTGGAGGGTAAGTTACCAGAAGTGGAACTTGTGTGCTAAAGAGTACATATATTTTAAATGTTGACAGGTGGGACTGAGTGTCCGGTACAGGAATGTGACACAAGCATCTGTTTGTACACAGTGTCTGAGACAGAAGACTGCCCCGACCACGTGATGTCAAAGCTCATTCCCTTTCATCTCTTTTGGAACAATGTAGTCAACACCAGCATATGCCACTGACTCAACTGTCCTAAGATGAACGGGCCCCACTTCACACTGTAAAACCAGCAAGCCTAAGTGTCTTTTAAATTTTCTACATAAAAGGGTGAGTGGGCCCTGGTATTGAGGGAATGAGAGCCTACTCTATATGAAGTATGTGAAGAATTTAATCCTCATAATGCCCCTTTGAGGCAGGTATTTTGGTCTCATAGATCAAAAAACAGGAAATGATTCAAGTTTACCCTTCTTTATGGCAGAATAGTACTCTACTGTGTCTAAGTACCACATTTTCTTTATCCACTCATTTCCTGATGGATATATAGACTGCTTGCAAGATTCAGATATTATGAATTGTGCTGCTATAAACATCAGTATGCATGTATCACTATAATATGATGGCTTTAACTCTTTTGGTAAGATTCCTAGAAGGGGAACACAGTAGTTGGGTCAAATGGAATTTCCAGTTTTAGTTTCTGAGATATCTCCATACAGATTTCCATAGTGGTTGTACTTGTTTACAGCCCCAGCAACAATGTAGATGGGTTCTTTTTTTCCTCACAGTTTCACCAGGATTTGTTATCATTTGGTTTCTTGATGATAGGCAATCTTTTTGGAGTAAGACAGAATCTCAGTTTGCATTTCTCTAATGCAAATATTCAACCAGTGATGTCAAATATTTTTTTCATGCATTTATTGGCCATTTATGCACCCTCTTGTGAGAAATGTCTATTCATTTCAGTTGCCCATTTTTTGATTGGGTCTTTGATTTTGGGGGGGGGGTCTAATTAAGTTTGTATATTCTAGATATTAATCCTGTCGGAGGTATACTTCATAAAATTTTTTCCCATTCTGTTAGGTGACATAAATCAGACACACAACCTTAAAAGTCATATGGTTTCTCTTATATAAGGAACCCAAAGCCTACAAAAAGAACAGACTAAAAGACAACAGGAAATAGGATAGATTGATCTCTGGCAAACGTGAAGGGGAATAACAGATGGACAAGGGAACAGGAAAGAAGCATAAAAATAAGACGTGTCATGTACATATACCAACCACCCACAACGAATGTATTTGTGATGTACTTTAAAACAAAACAAAACAAAGCAAAACCAGGAGCGATTAGGTAACTTGCCAAGGGTTTCCAGCTGGGCTGGTAGAGTGGCAGAGCTGAGATTCATTTCCAAGTGGAAGACAAAGATCCACAGTAGCAGACTTATTGCTGGTCTTCCTCTGGCCGCCGTCATGCTGCCCTCTCCTGTCCTGCCCCTCTGTGAAGTGTTGCCTTTGAGTGGGGAGGAGGTGCTGGGGATCGAACTGAGGGCCTTGTGCTTGCTAGGCAAGTGCTCTACTACTGAACTAAATCCCAAACATCAGCACTGCCATTTTGAAGGAGCCCTATAGTCTGGGGGAGGGCACTCTCCCAGATGTGGCAGGAGGGCGGGTCTGGATGATGATGTGAAAAACGAAGTGACTCTCCTGTTTCTCTCATATGTGGCTTCCCTCCCCAGCAATGCCCCGGACACCCTGCAAGACTCTGTCCCCTTACTGCTGAGGGACTCCAGGAAAAAAGGATCTAACACTGTTAGACAGGAAGGAACACCCACAAAGGCTGAGGTGGTTTGGGATAAGTCCCTAACTGGCAAGTTTGATGTCATGTACAGCAACCATGTGATTCTGTGAAGCAACCCTTTTACCATGCTCACAGGAAGTGCTGGCTGGACTGCTTTACCATCAAAATTGCAGGCAGTTTGGGATGAGAGAAAATAACTGTATTGCAAATTTAAAACACTTGAATGAAAAATTGTA
Source organism: Hystrix cristata (assembly GCA_004026905.1). Classification (NCBI taxonomy): domain Eukaryota; kingdom Metazoa; phylum Chordata; class Mammalia; order Rodentia; family Hystricidae; genus Hystrix; species Hystrix cristata. Next base: position 43,336 of record PVJO010007503.1, read on the forward strand.
ACAAGATATTTTTACACTAGAAATCAGTGTAACATGGAAATATGGTAATTCGTGGATTGCTTATTTCAAGCATTTATCATACAAAATTTCAGAGCATCTGAAGTATTTGAAAGCTCATGAAATATTATCATTGGAAATGACCCCTCCCCCTGCCACCACTCCCAACCTCTGATGAAGTTGTTTAGCTTCGTATTTTTAAGGGGACTTGCTCTAATTCAGGAAATATTGAGCTCTGACTTGCAGGCATGTGATCGCAGCTGTCTCCCTTAGTTGCAGAAATGGATTTTCAGTGAGTACCTGGCATGATTTCAGAGACAATCTGCGGCTATGAAATAGCCAAGCTAAATGACCAGTAGCTTTGTACTATTACTTACAGGTTAGGTTTACAGGTCTGTAATCTCATACTTGAGGTCCTCCAAGCTCCTAGGGCTTGGAAAAACAGAAACAGGAAAGCCAGTTCTGAGCCATGAAGACAGCAGACAACCTTCCTCCAAAAGGCCTGTTTGATTTCAGATACAGGCTTTCATGTTTGACACTCATCCGAAAAAAGCCTGCCAGTGCAGATGAATTCAAATGCCTGATTTTAGAAATTCTATTAGGGAATTATGTGGCAGGTGAGCCAAGGATCAATCTCAGTTTTTAGCAGCGGAGTCTGTTCTAGGTGACTTGCTGACTTTGAGACAAACCACTTTGGGAGATTCTCTGAGAGAAGCTCCCCCAGTGCCTCGACTGCCCTGTCATTACCCAAACAGGCCACACAACTGGTGACCCCGATGAGAGCAGTTACTGTTACACAACATATGGGAGCCAAATGTCTCATCCTCGCTAGTTCTCCAAGGACAAGGATTGTTTTGATGTACAGTAACAGGAGTCATTCTTGCAAAGTGTGGACTAGTAGCAATTCTATACCGTTTTTATAAATAGAGCTGAAATACTTAGGACACTGCTCTTGGCTGCTCCCTAATCAAAGTAGCTTTTACTAGGATTCGATTTCTCTTTAGATATTGACTAAAATTGTCTGATTTGCCAAGCACGGCTGTACAAACCTCTTCAAGGTGCCTCACAAAGCAAATAGAAATTTACCTGTGGCATTTCCAGGGCTTTCATGATGGCCGAGAAAGAATAGAGGTCCCCCATGGAATCTTTCAGTTCCACCGCCACCTGGATGATCCTATTGAGGGTGGCTGCTCGGTCCTCCAAAGTCCCCGTGCAGCCCAGAATGTCCACTGCAATGCCGATGGCCATTGTGTGGTGTCTGAAAGGAGGGAGATCAGCGGTCAGGCTCAGAAACGGCTGTTTTTGCACCACTTACAGCTATGGCTGTGAAGTATGCTGGCAGGTCAGACACGTTGGAGAGCTTGGAGAGCTAGTCTCAAAAGAGAGTGTCCCCAAGCAGGTGGAGTGTGCCAGGGCCCTGGCCAGGACAAAGAAGGTGCAATATGGTCAAAAAGCAAGAGGTCCAGGAGACACCAGGTGCCCCCAACACACCTCAAGAATACCATCCTTGGTGAAGCCCGGGGCCACCTCCACTAAGCCCCCTGGACTGGGGAACAGAAAGGACAAAAAAGTGAAAAGATCCACAGTACTTAATTCTAAAAGCTGACATGGGTATCAGGACAAAGGGAGGAGAGAGGAGCTGAGAATGTGTCCTGCAACCACAGTCAAGAGGCCACAGAGTGAGTGAAGATGTGGACAAACACTGAATAGCTGATGAGAAGGGATTTCTTTGCCTATAAGGTCAGAGCCTAATAAAATCTTATTTCCCTTAACAGTCCTCCCTGTTCTCATCTGAACGACTTGGGTCAAACTCACAGACTCAGAGCAGGAAACAGGGTGAACTTTTCTCTATGTAACCACAGGACCAATATGAACAGGCTCAGCAGGTGGCAGGAAACAGACTGTGACCCCTTTTCCTTCCCTCTGTCAATGTGGACCCAGGAGTTCATTATATTTGGCCAGAAATGCCTGGTTGAATTTTTTCCAGGCTACAGTACAAGTCCCAGAAGGTGAATCCCCAATTCATAGCTGCAGTTACTAAAATGTGCCTTTCAAGTTCTGGGACTATATATAGTCTGCAAGTTCACAGATAAGGATGTCACTCCATGTCCTGCTTTGTGTGCTGGTCTACCTCTTGCCCTCCTTGAACAAAGGGCAGCAATGATTTAGCTAGTCTCCAGCATTACTAATTTCTCTAGTGTTTTTTAAATAAGTAAAGAGTTCCACCATCTCTAAGTGTGTTTACACATAAATGTGCATGGTGCTTACTTGCAGCGCAAACTGAGGTTGCTACCTAACTGCTCCACTCCTCAGTTTCTTCATCTGTAAAATGGGAGCAAGTGTGAGAAAAGGAGAACCACAATTATCTCTTTGTATGTCTGTCCCTCTGAGTCTTGGCTCATTTTGCCTGTTTGCGTCCTTTTTTCTCAATATATCTTTTTTTCTGATTTGTGTTCCTCAATTAATGAATCCAGACATAGATCTGTTGAAGAGTTTTGCTGTCCTTTTACAGAACGTTAATACTGAGTGGAACATTTTAGATATACCTTTAATAACAGTAAACTAACTTCCCATGTCAATTGATTCTTTTATCAGTGTTTTTTTTTTTTTTCCATCTCTATGTTTTAGTGGTCCTTGACAAAAGACAGGCTCTCCTTTAAGACCTGGTGTTGTATCAGTGGTCAGCTGGGTAATTATATCCATTAATTCACCCAACATTTGCCCAGGGCCTCCTGGTCTACCGCTGGAGTGAGTCAGGACGGCGAGTCTAGCACTCATTCGTGCCAACAGGTCAGCAGTAGGAGGCACTCAAATGTTACACAAAGGCCACTTCCAGCTCAGTGTGCCCAGAATAAGTGAGGCGGTAAATGAGAAATTGCCAGTAGTTTTGTATCTGATCCTCAAGGCAAGAAAGTGATGTCACTGGGCTGTTCAGGATCCCTATGACCTTGGCTTTTATTTAACTAAAATGCTAATTAATTAATTAAACCACACCCTGGCTCCATAACAGATCCCACAAGTCAGCCTTGGACAAGAAACAGGCCAAGGGAGTGAGACCCCAGGCAAGCAGCAATCTGGAGAAAAAAGAAATGGATGCCAACAGGAGTGCAAGTCAGAACAGCCAAGAAAGAAGTCCCACACCTGCTTGCCACAGTCTGGGCCCAGCACCCATGTCCCAGCACCCCTAAGGATACTGATAAAATAAGGCTCAGAGTCTGGAGAGCTTTCAGCTGCAAAGTATCACACGAGAATGGAGACGTAAAACAGTGACCACTTGGCCCTTCCAGTGACAGTGGAACTGAGACACCAAGCCCCTGGGTGTGAGGAGAGGAGGCTAGAATCAGGAAAAGAGGGCGATTCGGAAGTTGGATCTCTACTTCCTCAAATCCTTACACCATGAGTGTGCCTGAATTAAGTCTGTATGGGCCTCTTCCTAACCTCCTTCCTCCCTGTCTTCACCTCAACATTCAGGCTGTTTTCTGTGGGATGCCTCTGGGGCTGCAAGGCCAATGCACTGGTGGCACTGGGGTTGTCTTGGCAGATTTATAGCCAAGTAACCTTGAAAGCAGCCATATCAAGCCCCAGAAAGTTATCTGAAATGGAGCATTTATTTCCAAGGGGGGGTGACATCTGCTAGCCACATGCGGCTATTTATACTTCAAGCAGGAAGTAATAAACATTTTCATTCCTTAGTAGTAATGTTTCAGGAGCACAGTAGCTACAGGTGGTAGTGGCTAACACAATGGCCAGTGCGGATATCTGAACTGGACAGGGCTGTGATCAAGAGCATCATGGAAAGCTGTGGGTAGTCCAGTCATGGCCACTGTGGCATTTGTTGTAAAAAGAGAAAATTTAAGAAGATAGTATTGCCCCAGTCAGGTTTTTTTAATGTTTCAAAAAGGCTGACTTTTGAGGTGTATGGGGAAATCTACTCTCACACTTCTTTTCTAAAAACATCCCTCTCTGTGCCTAATTTCTAAAGACCCATATTCATGCATGTGCATTTTAGTGGGCACTCAGGGTCTTGGTTTTTCATGAGCATAGAAGAGACACTTTGGAGGCCCAGGGGCCGAGTACCATTATTCTCTGACCCCTGACCCTTCTTTTGTCCAACCCTCAAATAAAATGTTGTTCAGAGTCTGTTCTCAACCTTTCCTACCAACTCCCACCTAATTCCTCAAGCAACATTAAACTCCAGAAAGACAAAGGCACGTAGCTCCTGTAGGATGATGTCTCTGCAGGCCCGGCAGGGCCCAGGGCCCCAGGCTGGCCGGATGTGTAATGCCTGTGAGCCACACAAGGCTCTTCTCTCCATCCAGCCATTCTGGGAGCAGGGCCAGGAAGGTGTTCTTTATCCCTGACTTGGGCTGTATTGTCTCTTTGTGCATCTCCAGGAAGTCTCGGCTCAGCCTTCTGAGAAGAGTCATCCGGGGTCACAAACTGGAGAGACATGACTCTGAGGCAGGGCTAGTGCTGGTCCTCCCTCCCTCCGAAACCTGCAAGGAGTTGAAAAGGGTGGGAATGTAGAGGATAGCACTGCTCACCTCTCCATTATGTCTAGGCGCAGCTGGCGTCCGTGAGGCAAGGTAATGAGCTCCAGTCCTGAGCTCACACCCATGTTCCTCCTCATCTCTTCGGAGACCTCAAGTATCCTAGCAACCTGCCAGGAGTGAAGTTGAAATTCACTAGATCAGCAAGTGGGCTGGTGATAGCACAGATTCAGCATGTGAAAAGCAGCACGCTAAACTGGGATGCTGGGGATGCACTTTCTTTGTGTCTTTTCATGGGCTGCAGCACACAAAAGTATGGTTCTTATATTTGTGGCATTTTAGTACACATACTAGAATATAAAATTTAGAGGGGAAGGAAGGATTGGGGGAAGACCTAAACCATTCTGGACAATCTGCAGATCTGGTATGTGTTTCTGCCCAGCTAGAGAACATTTTAGTTCACTGAGCTTTTCTCTGACACAGGCTGGATCCTGCTGCGAGGTTTGGCTGCCAACAGCAGGGCCGTGTGTGTGCAGAGCCTCCAGCCCCTGCCATGGAGAAGCAGAATCCCGTCCAAGTTCCCCTCTGCTATGGGGTTTGCCATTCATGTTCTCACTTAACAGCCATGGCTGGCTGCTATTACCCTTAATTACGCCTCTCTTGGGTGCAGTAAATGCACTGTATGTCTGGAAACTATTAAAAACATGTATAGTGATTTGAAATCCAATGTCTCAAACATACCCTGTCTCTTCCTAAAAGATTTTCCTTAAAGGAAATCTTTGTCCCAGCCAGCTCTCACCCCTTCTCAATTCTAGTATGTAATCACAGCTTATTGAACTCAAGCATTAGTTGGCCATTTATAGTGATTACATGTTATGTTGAGATGTTACAACTGTGTCACTGTGTCTCTGTAAGAGGGCTACAACTCTTCACTACATGCTGATGTAATGGCAGTGTAACTAGTAGATACAACAGGTCTACGTGGGCCTGGACACAGCCGGCCCCGGACAATTCCTCTCCTCCATCTGTGAACTTGGCCTTGACCATAATTATCCCAGGCATATGAGCAGTGCAGATGTCTTCATAATGGGCCACAAAAAAATGTCTGGAAATTTGGCTGATATTATTGACCCTGACCCTTAACTTCTGTGGTCGAACAAAGGAACCACCAGTATCCTTGGGGAGGAGCCTACGGAATTAGCTGCCCAGCAGTAAATCTTAGAATAGGATGCAGAATTCATAATGTGTTCTTCTGTTCTTCAGGTCTCAGTTTCCCCTTGTTTAACACGAGGGGAAACTTGTTAGTTTGCCTTTCTCAAGGACTTGGCAAAGGATTCAAATGATCTTAGGGCCCCCAAAAGCTACTTTAATACATATGTTGTGAACCAAACACTAGTCATAAGGAAATGGGAAGAATTCTGGCTGGATTTCAGGAGAGAGATTTACACCTTGACCCTGGCAAGGCAGCCTCAATACACTCTCCACGGGCATCCTCACTTGTTTAGACAGCTGTTCTGCCAGAGGCTGCAAACCCCATGTCTCTGCAGGGCGCCCTCCAACCCACACACACTCCGCAACGAGACTGAAAGGCTCGCCAGTGATCCCATTTTGCTCTGGAAGCACTAGCAGGATGCTTTGATCCCGTTTTGAGAGAGAAGCCTCCAGTCTGTCTTCAGGGTAAATATGCCACCCCTAGTCTTTTCTTAGGGCCACAATAGATTCCCCTGGCTGAGCTACAGGACAAGAGAATCGAGGCCACACTATAGGGCCTAGATTAGGTCCCCAAATGCAGCAGCAGGAACCTGGTATGAGCCCAGAAGTAGAGGCTGAGAAACACTACAGGCAAGACCCACCAGGTCCCCCTCTTCCTACCCCAACTCACCTTCTTCAATCGAATGTTCTTCAGCTGAGAGCAGACTTAGGCTGCAATTTCAAACAAATCCTCTGTGAACCAGCCTCTCTCCCCATGGCTTTTGATAGCTGAGTCCCTGCAAATATGCCTTCCTGCTGCCTGCAAGATGCGTTTTGCATTCACCTGGCAACTCCTCAGCTTTCCAAATTCATCTTAGACCACCACTATCTCTAGCCTCCAAACCCCAGATCAAGGTCCTGCTCAGAGGGCCCCCAGCTCCTGTGCCTTCCCTGCAGAGTGCTTCCCTCCCGGGTTGTGGCTCAGGTTCCTATGTCACTGTCCCTTCCCACCTGCCAGAAGCAGGATATAGTCCCTGAGCTGCCCTGGCAAACAAGAGGTGCTCAATCAATTCTGACTACATAACACTAATAAACACTTAGTGCTCACTTTGGACCAGGTGAAGTGCCCAGGGGTTTACATTATCTCGGTTTTCTCTAACCATCTGGGTAGACAGGAGGAGAGAGACAGCCATACAGAGGTGGGATTCAAACTCGGGCAGTTCACACTCAGAGGCCAAACTCTTCACTCCTGGGCCTCACGTCTAAGGACAAAGACACAGATGTGGGAGAATGGCTGCGCACCAGACACAGGTGAGGCGAGGGTAGCAACCATTTTGCAGGGTGTGAGGGGCTCTGGACACTGCCGGGCAGGCAGCCTGCACGGCGCTCAGGATTACTTGCTGTCCTGATGGCTTTCTGGGCCTCAGTCCCTAGGCTGTGCGCACTGGTGGAAAACACCATGTGGGCCCCAAATGCTACCCGGGGCCTGCTGTTGGCTCCTGGGTGGCCCTGTCTGGCTGCCACTACATTTGGGGTGGGGAATAATTTCCCTCTTGGAGACACTGGCTGTGCCTAGTAGTTCCAGGAAAACAACAAGGAAATAGACGTGGAAGGGGGGAAAGAGGAACACTGCACGTAGCTCTGCCTCAGGCCCAGGGTAGGCAGAGGCCAGCTGGCCCCTCACGGTCCAGGGACTCCGTCTAGCTCCTTCTGGCGTGCTCGGAGGCAGATGTAGGTGTGGGCCCCACCAGGGGACAGGATGCACTACAGCAAGTGAGAGGGTGGGCCACACGTTTCTCGGTGGAGAGCAGACTTGGGCCCTAGTTTTGTGGCTGTCAAAGGAGGTGGGAAGGTTCCAGATCTCTTGCGAAGTAGTGGGCAGGCATCTCCTCTCCTCATACAGCACCATCAAGTCCTGCCTGAGGCCACAGCATTCATTCCCTTTGGGAACTGAGCTGTTCCATCAACCCGAGCCCATGTTTCTTCCTCTGTGGAGAGCCCAGCAGGTGCACGCCAGGCGGGAATCTCACTCCTGGCACAGTGGCGTGCTTCTGTTCTCAGATCCAGGGCTCAGTGGGACCAACAGACTCGAACAGAAATCCTCCATTCTCCCACCTCCAAACAGGTTTAAACAGAGGTCAGAATTTAACACTGCATGTTACCTGGCCACTTGTGCAGTGCCCAAGGACACACAGCCAGTGACATCAACAAGCTCTGTTCTTTTAGAGCAGCTCTTCCTGGCTTTCCCCACAGCTATTCTCGCAGCCCCCCACCCCCAGCACAGACCACCTCCCAGGCCTGGGCAGTGAGGGTCACTGCCAGGAAAACCAGGAACAACCTGTTCCTTAGGGTTGTTTCGGGAGGCCCTGAATTTACTTCAGAACTGCCTGCAGGAGTGCTCAGAGACTGGATTTCCAACCATAATTCCTGACTCAGGAAGGAAAATCCAGTTCTTAAATAAACCCTGACATTTGAAGTTAAATGACTTCCCTGAGCTACAAATGAAAAAGGGCTTCACATGAAAAAAGGGCTTTGGGTTGGGGATTTAGCTCAAATGGCAGAGTGCTTGCCTAGCAAGTGCAAGGCCCTGAGTTCGAGCCCTAGCTCATACACACACACACACAAAAGAGGAAAGAAAAACGGAAATCTTACTGGGGCCTCATCTGTCCATCAAACAACCAGGGATCAGCTGCTTTATACTGAGGTGGGCTGAGCTCACTCCAGCCCAGGACCCTGGTTCCTGAGAAATCTCTCTGCAGGAAAAGCTTGCCTTGAGACCATCTATGCACAAAAGCCCTTCCACCTGAAGAAAATGCTTCCTATCAAAATCCATGGTGATGTAAAAAACTGCATTTAGTCACATGGAAAGACTGTTAAGATACGGTGTTCAATGAAGGACTCTGGATCTGGATTAGTATGTACAGACCAGTGCCACCTGCATGGCAAACAAATGTGGAGCAGCCAGGTATGGTGGTGCATGGCTGTAATCCTAGATGCTAAGAAGGCTGAGGCAGGAGGATCACAAGTGTGAGTGTACTCTACGCAACTTAGGGAAACCCTGTCTCAAAAATAAAATTAAAAAGGGATAGGGATGCAGCTCAGTAGTAAAGTGCTTGCCTAGTATGTACAAGGCCTGGGTTCAATCCTCAAAACAGTAAACAAAACACAGCCAAAGGTTATTCATGCATTGTTTTCATGTCTTCATTTGCAGAGTAAATAATAATGTCATACCTGGTGATCACCAGGAAACTGGATTTCGTGTGATTTTTAACTTTTTCTAAAACAAGGATTGTTGTTAAAAAATAAATAAATAAATAAAAGACCAGGGTAGGTTTTTATTTTTTGAGACAGAGTCTTGTTAGATGCCCAGGTAGGTGTCAAACTCCTGAGTGCTGGAACTACATCTGCACTGTACCCACCAAAAATCAAAGTAACTTTTAAAGTGTTTGTTTATGGGTTAGGATATAGCTTAATAGGTCTAGCATGTGTGCAGCCCTATGTTTAATCCCCAGCACCACAACAAAGCATTTATTTTTTTGAGACAGAGTCTCACTACTTAGTACTGGCTGGCCTTGGACTCATTGTGTATCCCAGGCTGGCCTTAAACTTGTGATCCTCCTGTCTCAGCCTCCCAAGTGCTGGGATTACAGGTATGCACCGCCATGCCCAGCAACTTTAATTATTTTAGAGATCATTTTAGTAACAAAACACATAGCAAATATAACAAAAATAACCAGGACTCTGCTACTCCAGAAACTGCATTTTCATCTCAATCCATTCTCCTTTGGCTTTGCAGTCCTGATGAGGTTGAGGCCAGGGGAGAATTTTTAACTAAGCATCAAGTAGAAGAAGGTGGACTCTGCAGAAACTCCTGTCACCAGCCCGGGTCGGGGACATGCCCTCCTTCTGTCCAAGGTGAGGTTTACAAGCTTCCTGCCTGGGCAAAGGTTGTCTGGACTCTGGTTCCCACCCTGTAAATAAATCCCCACACCCTTGGCATCTTCTGACTTTTCTTAGGAGCAGAGCACTTGACCAGCAGATGGACTGAGGCCTGACCGGCCCCCTTACGAACCTTCCGAAAACCAGGAGAAGCCCGGCTTCTGGGCTGGCACTTACCTTGCAGTCCGTGCTCAGAATGTGCCGGGCGATGACCTGGGGGTCATTGTTAATGAACAGCTCTTTTGCCCGTTTCAGTAGAGCTGTGTCCAGCGGCTTGTTCTCTGCAGGAAGGAGCTTTGACTCAAAGTCATTGGGCCTGAACGAGGACATGGTCTCCAGAAGGGGCCTCACGAAGGTGCACGTGTCCTCCTGTCCTGCATCCATCTGTGCTGCTGCGAGTTCCCAAGGTCTGGCCCCGTCGTCCCCATCGAGAATCAAGTAGTTAGTGCCAGAGTTCCGGGGACGTGCTGCCCCGTTCTGCTTGGCTGTCAGCAGTTCCGCGTGGCTGCCCTGGGCACGTGAGGGCAGCTTTGCCCCCCTGTCACAGCCTGCGGCAAAGGGTGGGTTCAGTTCACAGTAGTTGGCCTCCGAGTTGAGCCAGGCAGCCGGAGAGGCGGGAGCCTTGAGGAAGGGCGCCTTGCAAGGCTTGGGGGGTGGCTTGGGGCACAGCTGGCTGTCTGATCCCCGCAGCGCTTCACCTGTCCTCGTGTCGGAGGAGACCCTGCGAACACCTGCCGGGCTCAGCGTGGGCTCGCTGCCCGTCCTGAACACAGGTGAGTTTGGGCAGGGGCTTGCGTCCATACCCGGGGACTGAGGGGGCGGCTTATAGCCTGTGAGGAGAGGAGAATGTCAGAGAAAGCTCAGCTGTGTGGAGAATAGAAAACAAACAAAACTAGCGTGACAGCTCCCAGCCCTGCCCGTGGCCTAGGGTTTCAGTTTTCATTCCTCTAATTCACTGTGAGGGCTCCAAGCCCAGTCTAGAGTAGTCTAGAACAGCCTGAGGGCTAAGCTGGCCCTCCCCCACACTTCGGGGACAACTCGAAATCCCAAGGACTGCCTACTGCAGCTGTACATTGTTTTATGCTTTTAGAAGTCAGAAGAGGAAAATATGCTGAGCTTGGAGGACAGTGAATAATGCAGTCTTGCCTGAAGAAACACAAGTCTTACAGCTACACAGCAGCAAGGGCCCCGAGTCAACTCAAAGCCGGTGGAACAGGAGAGCCAGAGGCACAGGGGAGAGAGACAGAGACTCTGAGGGAACCCACACAGAGTGGTTCGCAAAGGGACATCAGGAAAATCACTCTGTGGTCCCAGAGAGTCACTTAGAAAAAGAACAAAAAATAGTCCCACATCCTACCAATGTAACTAGGTTTTCCTACACCCCACACCTTATCACTCATTCTTCTGATCATAGAAGGAGAAAGGAGGTCACTGGACAGCTGCTCAGCCAGGATCTCTAGGATCAACCCACCCACCCTCTGCCGAGGGAGGGAGCACAATAAGGGATACAGCTCATTTGTCATGAAGGCCACCAGTTGTGGAACGAGCCTGGAATCAGAAAACCTGGCTTCAAGCTGCACGCAGTGGCTTGTGCCTGTAGTCCCAGCTACTCAGAAGGCTGAGGAAGGAAGATCATGTGAGCCCTGGAGTTCATGACTAGCCTGGGGAACATGATGAGACCCCCCCTTTAAAAAAAAAAAAAAGTAGAAAACCCGGTTCAATTGCTAGGCAACTCTGGACAAGTTACTTTACCTCTCTATGCCTCAGTTTCCTCAGATCCAAAATATGGATAACTGTACTCACCTTGAAGGTTTGAACTTATAAAGCACCCAGCTCAGTGCTCTATAACCATATATAACCTCTCCTGTGATGCATGGAGCCTTGGCTAGGTGACTAGAAAGAACAGGGCAACAGCCTGATGGTGTCAGGGTCACACTGTCACCCTCGTCCCTGGAAACCCCCAAAGACATACCAATCGGCAGGTGACTTTCTGACTGATGGGCTTTGAGGGCTGAGATCCTCCTGTCCAGTGTGTGATCCAGGCAGGCAGGCTGGCTGCCGCTCTTCTCTCTGTTCCTGAAGCCAAAGACAAACGAAGCAGAAGCATGTCATTAAGTTGTAAAACCTTTAGGCAATATCATGAAAAGTTAAAAAGAAAAAAAAAAAAAAAAGAAAATTGCTGAAAATGAGAGTGCTGCGCATATCCTAACAGTAAAGGAACGTCCAGCGAGGAGAAATTACTACTGATGGCGCGATTATTAGACAACTGCATGCCACCCCACATCCCTAAGGCAGTCAAGTCCTAGGATGCCCTCTCTGAGCCCTGCCACCCTGCTGAACTGAGCAGGGTGGAAGTTTCATGGTACTCTGGGGAAAATCTGATGAACTGCAATGTGTACTTTTAACAGAGCCTAAAATTACCTTCAGACCCTGGGAAATGACTTGTTTAACTAAGATGGGTTTTCCACAATGCTTCAGAGTGGCTGGAAGGAAGCTACGGGCCTTCCCAATTCACTGAGTGTCTCAGCATTCACCAAGCAACCTGCAGGGCCGCAGCGGGGGTGGTTGCGCCCATCTTTCGGACTGCCCGGCTGCGGGTGGGGACCTCCACAGGCAACCAGGATGGCAGGGAAAAGGTAGAAGTTCACTTTGAAAACACTCACTTTCACTCTTTCTGTCCTTTTTTGAGTCAAACTGCGAATTTCTCTAATTAAAACGAAGCAGTGGAGACTGTCTTATTAGAGGCAAACAGCACTGCACCAGCCAAACCGGAATGAACTTTAACTGGCCCCGCCATCAACGTAAAACACTCTCACAGTACAGAGACTTCAAAGTTTTCTCCTACCTTTGCAGGCATCAAACAAACAAAAAACCTCACAAACTCCCAGCCACAGAGCAAGTCCAGAACCCCTCAGAGATAAGGCAAGTCAAAGGGCAAATTCCAAAGGAAACAGCTTCTGAGAAGTGATATTTAAGCAGAGTCCACCGTGATCAACTGGGCGGACTCTCAGGGCCAACGCGGCCAGCGGAATGCAACCTGGCTGAGCTCACGCCTCTCTGCCTGGGGCATCTGGCGGGCCGCCAGCCAACCTGCGGGCCCAACGTCAGAGCAGGTGGCATGGGGCCAGGGCCGATGGCAGAGAGCTGCGCAAAGGCAGCGGGGCAGGGCAACAGGCCATCCGGGCCACCTTTTATGTTGGGCCCTCCCGCTCTCGACGTGGCTCTGCATTCCAAAGGGCAATCAGAATGTGGCTCTCAGGCTCCCTCCTCGATTTAGACTATCTTTCATTTCTTATTTTAACAAAATAGTTTTACAATCAGTATCGGGGCAGACAGGGAGGTTCCTCCAAGCACGCTCTTGAGCAGTGCTGCTGCTATGTAGGAACAGAGTTCTCACTCTGTTCCTAAACATTAAACTCCCTGCCCTAGTGGCTGAGTAGTCAATAAAACTTCCAAAGGGACCAGAAGAAGAGGGACCTGTTCTATGTTTTAAGGGAATCTCAAGCCCAACCTTACTGTAAAAGGAAAGATTTCTAAATATCTGTTCTTGTCTACTGGCCAGCAACGGCCCCAAGTTGGACCTTCTTATTCCCTTCCATATAATAATCATTATTAGGATTATGAGCTTTTACTTAGCAATTACTATGTACCTTCCTGAAGTGCTCTGCATATCTTAAGCCATTTAAACATCACAAGTTCCATCTTTCCAGAACAAGAAAAGGAGGCCCAGAGAAGTTAAGGGGCTTGCCGGGGGTTGCACAACCACGGAGCCAGCAGCAGAGCCACAGGCCCATGGCCAGATGCTGACTAACATGTCCGGGAGCCTCGCAGTGGCTCACAGCTATAATTTGCATTACTCACTGAGTCTTGTATTTTGCTTCTAAATTTCTGCTGCAGAGAAATTACAGTTTATGACATTTCCTCCTGGTTCTGACAGAAAAGCAGTATGTGGAACAGAATATGTTGGTTTATGCAAGAAGCTTAGACGCTGGGAGCAGAAGGGCTGCCGTGTTACCCAGGCCTGGGCTGGTTGACGCCCCAGCCTCTTCCCTCCTTCTTCTCCTGGCAGTTAGTCAGCACGCATGCGGATGTTTGGCTCCATGAAACACAGGGTGCCTTGGCTCAGGGACGTTCTGAGGCCTGGTTTTCTGCCTGGTTCTCTGGACTCTCTCCCAGCTGTTCCCTGACATGCAGGCTGCAGTCTCTCTATGCTGCACATTCCTTATCCTTGACAGTGCACCTGTTCTTTCTCACCCAATCAACCACCCTTTCCATGTGGACCGATCCCTAATCTGAATCTTCAGCCCAACCCTGAGGTGGGACCCCACACCACACCTACCACACCCAGCGCTGGTGCCTCCTCTCCACAAGGACCGCCACCTTCCACAGAAGCTCTGCTCCAGCCCGAAGAAGTGACTCTCTTGGGCTCCTCTTGCCCTTTCCCATCCCCACACTTGTGCTGTGCTCCTTGTGATATCTCCCAGACTCCCCAGCTTTCAGGCCCACCGAATCCTACCTCTTCCATAAGCCTTCTCCACCAGCCTGGCCTCTCCTCCCCTCAGTTCCCGCACCATTTGCTGTTTTGTTTTCTTTTTTTTTTCTTCAGTATTAGGGATTGAACTCAGGGCCTTCACACTGAGCTACATCTTCAGCCCTTTTTCTTTTCTGAGACAGAGTCTCCCTTAGTGGCTAAATTGCCCAGGCTGGGCTCAATCTGTGATCTTCCGGCCTCCGTCTCCCAGAGTGCTGGGATTATACTACGCCTGGATGCCATTTGCTTTGGATTCAGCTCAAGCGAGACCTCATCATTCAGTGCCTGTGACAG
>PVJO010007503.1:57877-81419 GCA_004026905.1 Hystrix cristata
AGAACAGTGCGGTGGATCTTGAAATGTTGAGCGAGGTTCTTCCACTGACAGGTCAGGACAAAGTTTCCAGGGCTGGACAGAGAGTCGCGAACCAGGAAGTCTCCGTCTCGCTGCACGAGGTTTTCAGACACCTGGGGACAAAGGATGAGCGAGGAGGAGCAGGCAAGGCAAGCTTAGGCTCCTTTTAGGAGCTTCAGGATCAGCAGAAGACAGTGCTAAATGTTTTCACTTCTTCAGTCGGCTCATTAGTTTGTCAAATGTCAATTCGAGAGCTATTTACTGATCCTTTTCTATGTGCCCAGAATAAGGGCAGGCTGGGATCCCGCATCTCATAAGGTTATCGTGAAAAGTGTACGTTTGCACGTGTAACATGCGCAGCACAAGTGCAGGGCCCAGAACACAGTAGATACTCAAAAATAGTTAAATATGCAGACGATACTTATAGCAAAATCAAAGTTTAAGTAGGCTGGTTTTTCTGTAGCCCAAGAGCCTGGGTTTGCATCTGTTTCAGTTGTGGGACTGGACAAGTTACATAGTCTTTGTGGCTCAGTTCTATCACCTATAAAATGGGGATAATATTATCACCTATGGAGTGGTTTACAAAGATGCAAAGGGATAAAGCTTATAACTATTGTTATTCTTGTTACAGTGTTCAGTTATCCAATCTGACATGATATATCATTGAAAATTTACACTCATGGCAACTAGTAAACAGATTTTATGATCACAATAAGGAGAAGGATCGTGGCAGTTATCAGTTTAATAAACTTTGAAAATTTTTCTGGGATATTCCAACATTCAGTACATGGTACATTTCTGTTAGCTTAGAATAGTAGGCTACCATGGTTACCTTAAAATTTGCTTTAAAAATATGTTTTCACACAAAAATTCCATCCCTTGGAATTGAGCCTGTGGAAATAATTATAGGAAAGAACACAGTAGTTATCTTAAAGGATGCAGGTCAGAGAGCTAGGAACACTCTGAGTGTCCAATAAATTGTGATACATGTGTACAACAGACATACACACAAGATAGTCTGGTGTAGCAGAGTATTTTATGCAGGTGAGAATTCTCAGGACATTTCATTAAATGAAGAAAGTGGACTACAGAACGTATATGCAATACCATCTCCTGCTTGATTGCAAAGTTCTGGGAGCATGTGTATCAAAATGTTCATCGTGGTTATCTTTAGGAGAAAAAATTATGGATGAGAGTTTAATTTTGTTTTTGTTATCTATATTTTCTCCAATCAATTTAAGCATTAAAAAAACAAGGTTAGAATAAGAATTATTTCTTTGATAATGCTGAGAGCTCTGTTACACTAAAAAAAAAAAATTATCACACGATCTTTCCCTTCTACTCCATCTACTCATTTCCTGTCATATTGTCCTTGGGTAATGACTGGCCAGATCAAATTGACAAAAAAAAAACCAACCCAAGGGAAATTCTATACCTCAATTCTGCACACTTAGCCTGTTTTTCAATTTTTATATTATTAAATAAAAATGTGATTCATGGCAATCACCCAGATGACAGATACACAAAGTATCTTCTGAGCCACAAGTCTGTGGTCACTTGTATAATTCCTCTTTTTCTCCATCTCTGGGTTGTCAAGGGATCCGGTAGGGAAGGGATGGAGAAAGTGAATAACTGCCGGCCCCAGTAGGACAGAAGTGGCCTTGCCTGGTGTGCCACCTGCCCTATTACCTTATAAAGGAGGCAGGTTCCAAGCGGCAACTGGCCAAGAGCTCAATTATGTGAACCACAGCCTGACCGCGGACTTCCTCAGGTTACTTGGCTCCGTGGCTGCGGCCTCCTGCTGACTGTGTTTGCAGACCTCAGGACACTGGAGTTTCCTGTGTCTGCCTACTGGGCATGTGGAACTGTACTTTGGGTTCCTGACCTTCACTTTTCCCAAGGTTTCCTTAGAGTGGGTCTAAGTCACTTTATAGTGTTGACTTTTTGCTGATCAGACGCTCACTCCCAGGTGACCTTGAACAGGGCCTTGCAGGAACACCAATCTGACTCTGCCCAAGGACAGCTGGGTGTGGCACTTAGGGAAGCAGGTACCTGTCGGGGGATGCGACCGTGGTACCAGGCGTGGCTGCGCAGGTCCTCACTGCTCAGCAGCAGCTCTTCCTCCAGCTCCTTCTTCAGCCTGTCAGGGGTCCTGTCCATGATGTGCCTCTCCTTGGAGAACTGCAATGCAGAGTCCACAGTGACCTTATGTTGCCCGCGCTGGGCCAGACACGCCAGCTGGAGCAAGCAAATCGGGTGTGTCCATGGCTGCGCCCAGATAGTGACACCTGCATCAGGATGACAGGCAGCCGGACTTTCCCCTTTTCCAGGGGTGGGTATGTGAATGCATTTTCATGCACACACGGGCTATGGCAGGAAAGTCTATTCGAGCAGCAGCGAGCTGGGCAGGAGGAGCTGGTGAGGGACAGCTAGGCCAGGGCAGTTCTTCCTTCTCCTCCCGAGTTGCCCCAAGAGGGAGCTCGGAAGGACAACAGTTCCTACTGGCCTTGGTCCCTGGCTCTGGGCAGTGAGGCCCGAAGTGCAGTCCTTAGAACTAGTGAGCATGGCCTCGAGTTCTCTGCTCCAGGGAAACTCAAATTCAGGAATTAGAACTTGTAAAGCACTTAGAGCAACTTCATGTTTCTTGAATCAATAATAGACGTCTCAGTTTCTATGTTGATAACTTTAATTTTTCGAATACAGTGTTTTATTTTCATGACTGACTAGAAATGGAGACTTAGAACAAAAAACTGGTGCTTTGCATCAGATGGTCTGAGGAAACTGCCTGGCAGCTGTGGCAGAGGGCGCTGGCTGACACTGGCTTCCGGGTTCATTTAGAACCACGCCCACTTAGATGTACGGCCTGAGTATGAACTGGTGTCTGCTTCCCGGTGAAAGCAGGCTTGAACCAGCACCTGATGGTCACCTGAGAAGGAAAAGACCCTGTCCCTGTATTTTTCCCAAGTTCCCCAGCTTGTCCCCCGGAGGCCCACTGGAAGTACAAAATTGTCCCTACCATACTGCTTTGTACCTCTCCGAGGAGAGCGCCTAATCCTTCTCTACCAAGACACAGAAAATCAGACTTGGGACTTTCTGGCCCGACATTTACCCTCTAGTCTTTCTGTGCGTGTGGCTCTAAAGAGGCGCTGGCTCAAGGCAGCCGCGGGCTGATTCGGGGTGGGGGCTCCCTAACTGTTCCCTCGGAGGGAACAGCCTCCTCCCAGTCCTCCTTCTCTGGCCAGGCAGCAGGGAGGCTCTGATGAACGGAATTTGTATCAAAGCCGGGTCCATGATGCCTCAGGCCGCACACAGCGAGGTTTGACACTGTCTGCTCCTGTCATTAAAGAGTAGAGCTACATCTGAAGACTTGGGTACACAAGGCAGGTTGTCAACTGACTGCTATTTATACTCTTGACTCCCACTAAGCTGTCACTTCCAGGAGAACAGAGCCTATCTACCTTTTCACCGCCACCCTAGAGCAGCGCCTGAATACAGCCGGCACTTGGTAGACACCACAGGAACAGACCCCACGATGAGGGACTTCTATGACTTTTCTCAGATTATCGCGTTGCCATTCAGTTGAAACATGACCTTCCTCAATATCTCTTTTACAGGAAGATGTAGTCACATGACTGTCTGGTCAAGGAAGGGCAAACTGTAGAGTTGGTGGGATTTCTGAGGTGAGATTTGATGGCTGGAACCTCAACACCACCCTGGACCATGAGGAGGAAGGCACAGCCCAGGAATGGCGATGCGGAAGGTTCAAAGGAAGCTGGGTCCTGATTAACGGAGGGGCCATCCCAGGCCTTCTGTGTGATCTGACTTTGCGAAGCCTGGGATTTGGGGGCTCCCATCAAAGTGGCTGTACTAAGTCCTACTGATACTGTGAGCCGAGCCCTGCATTACCACACTGGCAGGCAGTCTGTATGCCGTGCCGAAGTCCCTCGTGTTACATCCCAGGCCCGCCCGCCCCTCCTAGCCTGAACTCTGAAAATGTAGAGATCTAAAAATAAGGTTGGTCTTGCATAACATTTCACTGAAATTTAATTTGTTCATATCCAAAGGCGATTCCCCTGCTTATCTTTGCATTCCCCTTCCTCCCTTTGCCCCAATATCCAGATTCCCTCTCCCCTCTGCCGCTCCTTTCTCAGCATGAGTTGTAACAGTAAAGCTTTTTTAAAAAGCATTTTACTGGAAGAAAGATAAACAGGAAGTGGAAAGAGGTTCAGATGGTTCCCCAAATTACCTGTTCTTCTGTTTCAAAAATATTTTAATATATATGCTAATTTCTTTCATTTATATTACTAGTTTTGCTTGGTTCATTGAAAAGAAAGTTTTGTGCTAATATCGGTTTCTTCTTTGTAAGAATCTTTTTGGAGATGTTTTGTACTCTAACTACTTTGAAGATAACAATACACAGGCATATTAACTATTGTCATTCTCTTATAATTTTGTTATGAAATTTTGTTTCATAAAAAAGCATTTTACATGGCTGGCCATTAGAGAAATGCAAATTAAAACACACTGAGATATGATCTGACTCCAGAAAGAATTAGCTATCAGCAAGATATCAAATAATAACAGATGCTGGTGAGGCTTCAGGGGAAAAAGGAACCCTTCTATACTGTTGGTGGGTATGTAAACCAGTATAACCACTACGGAGATCAATATGGAGATTCCACAAAAAACTAAAAATAGAAATTCCATTTGACTCAGCTATTCCCTTTCTAGGAATCTTCCCAAAAAGGTTAAAGTCATAATATTAGTGATACATGCATACCCATGTTTATAGCAGCACACCTTATAATAGGTACATCTTGGAAACAGCCTATATGCACATCAACGAATGAATAAAGAAAATATGGTATGCATATACAATGAGGTACTACTCTGCAATAAAGGATAAAATTGAGGCATCTGTAGGTAAACAGATGCACCTCGAGACCATAATATTACGTTAAATAAATCAAATACACAAGTTTAAATATCACATGGCTTCTCTTTTATGAGAAGCTGAAAGCATAAATAAAGAGCAAAATAAAAGACAGATAGTAGGAAGTAGGGAGATCTTTTTCAAATGGGAAAGGGAACAAGAAATGGAAGGAGAGGGAAGGGAAGGAAAAGAAGAGACTAAAAAGAGAAGAAAAAATGGAAATAGAGCTTTTTCAAATGAGAAGGGGGACAAGAGTTGGAGGGAACATGGAGGAAGGTGACAAAAAAAGAATTAAGATGTTATATACATGTACAAACTCTCTGAGATAAATGTAATCATTATGTACTGCAAACGTACTAATAAAAAAAATTTTTAAAGCATTTTATAGTTGGACATGGTGGTACACATCTGTAATCCCAACACATTAGGAGGCAGGAAAATCACATGTTTGGGCTTAGCTGTGACAACGTAGGGCCTTAGTGAGACCTTGTCTCAAAAAAAAAAAAGAAAAAAAAGTTGGGAGGGATGTGGCTCAGGATGAAGGTCCTGGGTTTAATCCCCAGTACCATTTTTTAAAAAAAGACGTTTTGTATGCAGTAGTTTCTCACTCCAGGCTTTGCGATCATACTGTTTTACATTTGTTACCAAAAAATCAGCTGGCTCTCTCTTTACTCCTGTCCTCCTAACTCCATAAAGGAAAATCCACAACTCTGCTCTTCACCCTTCCACCGCTCTGCCCCAGCCCCAGTTCTGGAGAGGGAGTGCTACAAGGTACTACGGAGACAGAGACGGGGTGGCAGGGTAGGACTACAGAGGAGGGAAAGAGGAGTGTTGGGGTTGACCCTCCCAAACCATTTGGGATGGAAGATCAGCCTTCAAACATCATGTCCTGATGAGCTTGTGTAACTCATGAAAAGTCAGGAGGCTGGTTACACAGTTGCCTGGACTTGTTTTTTAAAAGGGAAGGAGTGGAGGGGAGAGAAGGAATTTAGGGGAGGTTGGTTCAGAGTGAGCAAGTAATTACAAAGGGCTTTTCATTTCGAGCCAGCACGGACTGGTTCTAATACCTTAAAAAGAGCAGGTTTGCCTCTGGGAGCCTCCTCCTCGGCCACGGCCAGAGGGCAGCGGGCAAAGTCTCCAGAAGGACCGAGGAAGGGATGCCAGGGTCACCACCCCGGTCACCTCGAGATGACACAGTGGTTGTAAGGAGGGGATGGCTGCCTCTAGGACTTTCATTTACTGTTTTAATCCCATACATGAATGCAACTTCTATTATTTTCTCAACTGCCTATATTTTATGAGACCTTGATCTTGCCAACATGATTCTATCATTAAATGTAAGTATTCTGATGGGCTGTGAACTCCACAGCTGCTAAGGGGTGAATTTAAATTTTGGCAAAGTGTATCTCTTTATACTTTGAGAACTTTATGACGGTTATTTGTGCTCCCTGGGAACCAGAAAGGAGAGCCTGCTTCCTAGGATTGATCCCAGGTACCTGTGATATTTGACAGACTTTTGTTGGCTTCTTCCAAACCACCTGAATTCTTGGCGTCGGTACATCCTTCCACTTCTCACTGGATGGCTGAAATTTTCCCCTGAAGTGCAACCATTTCATTCACGGCCTAGGCTAGTTTTATGGTCTTGGCTACAAAGGAAACTCTAGCAATTTAAGGCAACACAATCATACCTCAGCCCTCAGCAAAGGCTTCAGACCACTTGTGTACCTATCCGGGAGCCTCTCATTAATCTATATCCCAATCGACTCACCTAATGCCCTTAGAATCCTCCTGCCATTCCTTAGACTACATTTCTCAAGGAAGGATAGAAGAGGTAAGTACTTACTCATATAATATTTACATGCACTGCTATTATTTGCATAGTCCAGAATTAAGCATTAAATGAGACAGAATAAGGTGTCATACCCCAGCAACCCAACATACAATCTTGGGAAAATAAAGAGGATTGAAGTACTTCACTCAAACCCATTCCTGTTCCTGGAGCATTTTCTCCTAGCTTGATTGTTCCAATTCCATCACATTTGTTTGTTTGTTTCCTTTTTTTTGTCATATTTGTTCCTATAGCTATTATCTGGAATTCAGTGTTCCTCAAAGACTGGCTGGACTCAAGTGCATTAGTCACTTTCCTGTTGCTGGGACAAAATACCTGACACCTACAACATGAAGAAGAGGGCTTATTTGGCTCAGTTTCAAAACTGGCTGGATCCAAGGCAGAAACAACATGGTGGAAGGGCATGGCAGAGGAAGACTGCTCACCCCATGGCAACCAGGAACCAGAGACAGAGGGGAGAAACCAAAGAATATACCTTTCCAGGTCATGCCCCCAGTGACCCACCCCCACCTCCTAACAGTACACTCACTATGAACTCATCAGTAGATTCATCCACTAATGAGTACAGTGCCCCCGCAATACCATCACATTCCAAAAGCCACACCTCTGAATACATGAGACTTTGGGGGATATTTTAGATCTAAACCAGAATACCAAATCATCTTCAATCCCACTGCTATGGTTTAAATCTAAAATGTTCCCCCAAAGGTCTTATGTGTTTGGAGGGTGACTGGATCATGGGGGTAACACAAAAGTGAGTAACGCAAAATTGGTACCAGAGAAGTGAGGTTGTTGCTGTGACTGTACCTGACCATGTGGTTCAAAGGCCTTTGGAACTGGTTTGTGGGAGGAGTTTGGAAAGATTTTAAGAAGTAGGCTAGACAAGCCCAAGAATGTTGTGGGTGGTTTTTGATGTGTGATACTGGTTGGAGCTCAGAAGACCAAAATGCTGATAGGAATGTGTACAGTAAAGGCCAGGCTCAGGAGGTCTCATCTGGGAGCAACGATTCCACTGGCAGTTGGATTAGAGCCATCTGTGTTACATTCTAGCAGAATATTTGTCTTCATTTTGCCTATATCCCAAGACCTTGCAGGAGAGACTACCCTTGTATCTAGCAGAGAAAATTTCAAGGCAGCCCAACATTCAGGCTGTGGCACTGGTACTGCCGGCTGCTTTGGGCCAGATCTACTGAAAAAATCAGAAACAAAAGCCAGAGCTATTAATTTGGAAAGTTTGAAGTGTCATTGGAAAGAAAGTGCTTGCAAAGTTAGGGTCACGGAATGTGTTGTTGCTGAAAAGATTAGCACTAAAAAAAAAAAAAAGCCAAGTACATTGCATCTGGACAATAAGAACCATGGCTTGAAGAAGGTATCTCAGGAATCAGCAAAACTCCACCCATCACACATTAAAAAGTACAAAAGTATAAACCTCTCATTTGAGAAGAGAGCCTCTGGGCCCCTGTTGGAGAAGGGCCATGAAGGGAATTGGTTCTTCTGTTCTCCAACTGCCAGGCAGAAAGTTTCAGCAAGAAAGCTCAGAAAAACCAATCTCTCATACAAACACTATCGATGTTAATAATGACATTATGGCGATACAACTTTTTCTCCAAGCTCAGATTCTCTATTTGCCTCTGACTTTGCATCTCATTCCTAGAAGGCAATTCTGACTCTTTACTTTCCCAGTCTTATCTGGAGGGAAAGGAGATGGAGGCCAGGGGAGGAGCAGAAGAGACAGGGGTGGGTTTTTGTTGCCAGCACAGGCTGCGGCCATCCTGAGCGCCACCTCATGTGGCAGCTGTGGGCTCAACCTCTGGAAGAAGGGAAGCTGTCAGGCTTTGGATTAAGGACATTCTGCCCATAGGTCTTACAGCTTCATTCCAAGGATTAAATCCAACCACAGCCATTAAGGGACAATGATGCAGGCAGAGCCCATATCTTCTACTTTGCCTGAATTTGACCCACTAGACACTAGGAAGCAGTTTTTGGTGGGGGAGTAAGAAGAGGTGCCATGTACATCAATTAAGTATTAAGTGTCTCTTACGTATCTCTAAATCCTATACCAGGGTTACCCACTCCCATAGCTCTATCTCTAAAATTGCATCTCAGTTCCAGTCACTAGCATTGAGGTCTCAGGTGAGATGTAGGTCAGCTCAAGTAGGGACAAACACAGAGGGTGGATGAGGCCCACCCTCTTTCCTATCACTGGCATTTTAGTAACTTTGTTGTTAACAGATGTTACAGCACAGTGTTTAGGAATGTGGGCCAGCTGGTTACCTCAGTACCCAGGCCCCTGTACCACGGAACAGCTCTGTGGCCTTGGGCGAGTCTCATTAACTCTCGGTAGAGCTTCAGGCTCCCCATCTGCAAAGTGATGACACTAATGTCACATGCTGTTAATAAGGATTAAATGGGCAGGTATCTGGAAAGCACTTGGAACACAGCCTGGCAGGTAGACAGCATGAATGTTAACTATCTTTATATATACATCAGGATGCAACTAATTTGGTTCTATAAAAATAACCGATCCTCATATTCAAGGTGTGATGCAAGAGGCACAGAGAGGCTGGAGTATGGGAGGGAAGCATCTGAGGAAAGAAGGTGGCACTTGCTGGAGTGTTGGGCAGCTGCCTGCTACAGGCTTCTTCAGTCCTCTAGAAAGAACGCCCTGCCTGCTGCCACGGTACCCAGCTCCAGTTCTGTGGCCAGGTGTGGTGCTAGCTTGCTGGGGCCGGTTCTAAAAATCTGAATGTTGCTTTGAGTCTGGAGGGAATGTCTGCAGCCCCTACACACTCCAGCAAGTCCAGTCTTGACAGGCTGGAGTAGACAGAGCCAAAGAGATGGCTGGGAAACACATTCCGAAGGTGCAGAGCCAGCTCTGAGAACGTGCGGGAACCTCAGTGAACTCGGAAACTCACGTTTCAGTAGCTCTCTGCGAAGAGAAAACCATTCCAGCCCGGGAGAGATGGCATGCAGGGTCTCCCGCATGAGGATCAGAGCCCGCAATTCAAATCACGCATGACAACAGGCCTGGATGTGCAAGAGATCCATGTTGCTAAGCCAGAGAGGAGGGCAGGGTGTGTGGGCATCTGTCAGAAGCCCTCAGAGGAGGCTGGGGATACTCATTTGCATGTAGGAGACAGAACTAGAAAAAAATGGCATCTGCATTATAATTCATACTTGTTTTATTCCTTCCTTGTAAGAAAACCTTCTCAGTTCTGACAGGATTTTAAATTGTGCAAGAAAGATGTTATCCTCCAATACAGAAACTGATGTAGACAGGGAAGTACTGCAGAGGTGCCGTTTATGACCAGAAAATTTACCCAACATGTGGCAACTAGCAGGGGACAAAGGTCCACATCCCTGCCCTTGAGGAGGGCAGAGTCTCATGGGAAGACAACAAACAAAGAAATAGTCTAACACACCCCCCACACCCCCCCCAGCCGAGCTTTTGGGACAGACTGCCTGCCTTGCTATCTTTTCCCTGGCCTTTCCAGCCCTGCAGCCTGGGTAAAGTACTCCACCTCTGTGTCCTTTGGTTTTCTCCAGGGTCAAAATGAGAAGAGACACTGTGGCCCAAGAGTGTTCTGGGAATAGCTTCATGGGCATGGGAAAGAAGAGAGAGGCCCTGGATCAGCAGGGTCGGACCTTGAGGACAAAACTGAAGGAGAAGTTTAGGAACAGTACATTGGGTGTGTAAGCTGAGGTAGACAAAGAGTAGCTGGGCACAGTGTATGGAGGTTCCAGACGGGGAGGACAGGACTGAAGCATGCGAGGATGTGACACTGGAGACATATACAGAGTCCGCCAAAAGATGTATACACACTTCAGGAAAGGAAAACTACATGATTTGGTTTGTATTCTTAACAAACGGTGTTACCCTCCTTTGCGGGACCATGGAGGATGTTGTATATGGCAGGAAGCCCGGTACACTGCTGGGCTTTAGAGAAGAAAGTGAAAATGCATGTGCAGCAACCTTAAAGACCAAGGTCACCCAGGAGCATTTCACCGTACTAATGAATGCCTGGAAGCTAGCAGCCATCACTCTGAGTACCTCTTGTAATTGTAGAGGCCAAAGGTAATTTGTATGAATCTCATGATGTCTCAATAAATTCAGCATTAACATACAGGCTTTCCTTTTCCTGAAGTGTGTATGCATTTTTAGGTGGACTGTGTACACAGCACTGCTACCCCTATCCTGCAGGACAGCTCCATCCCTACTCCAAGCCTGTAGCTCCAGCCCACTTTCCTGACCATTGCTGGCTGGCCCCTTACCCTAGCTGGGAGAAGACACCCTACCCCCCTCTGGTAAAAACATCATGAGATTTGGAAGTCTGGAATTTGCTTCACCTCCATGTTTCCTGTCAGAGGGACCAAAGTAGGCAGAAAGAATGAAATTAGCACACAAAGAGAAGAGGAGCAAGAGGTGTCAGGTGTCCTGGGCACATTCCCAGGCCACAGCTGATTATATCAGCCAGTGACTCCCCTGTGGCCTAATCCCAGTATGAGCTGGGTCCCTGCCATACAGGACCAAAGCAGCCCAGACACAGCAAGGCAGGGATCAAGTGAGGGGAGCACAGCACTGGCGGCTGCAGGACCCGGCCTTCATTCTCCAGACAATGAGTCGCTGGCAATCTGTCTGGGGGGGCAACAGGTACACAAAGATGCTTTGGGGAGTCAATCTAGCTGCAAGACCTGGAGGCACAAGCCCAGTGAGGTCTTTTGAAAAGCCCAGATTTCCATCTTCAGCCCTCAGGGTTGGTGCCTGGTAGGGATATTTCCTCAAATCCATTTCAGAACTCAGAGGCCAGGGTGGATCAACCAACCTCGTCCCCCTATTCTTCTCCCCCTTTTCTGGACACTGGCATCTCCTCTGCCTTCATTACCCAAACTAAACCCTCAGAATCAGCTTCTGTGGGTGAAGAAATTCCTGACTCTACCTCTTACCACATACCCCATTTTACTTCTTACCAATTTGGTTACTGTTTCAAAACTCTGCTGTAGCCTCCTCACGACTGCTCAGCATTCTACTTCTGGTCCTATAACCTGTCACCCACAATGCCAGCAGACTTATCATCTCACCCTTATGCTCAGGGGCTTTAGTCAATGAGTGCCCCCAGGCTAAGGCTGGCAAGAAACCCAGCAGCCCCCATCTACCCCCTAAAAAACCTTGATACTGTTACTGTGTAGCTTTTACTTTCTCCAGGGCTCAGACCTGATTCACACGGAAAGAGACACACGCTCTGTCCTGCCATGTCCCCTAGATCCTTGAGGACTTTGTTAGTCTTGTTTTATTTTGCAGTACTGGGGAGTGAATCCAAGGCCTTCACACTGAGCTATATCCCCTGATCTTCTTAATTTTATTTTTTTTTTAATTTTATTTTAATGGTACATTTTAGATGTACATAGTGCTAACATTCATCATAGGGGATTTGTACCTGAACATGACGTATCTTGCTCTTTTTAACTTTAAATTTGAGACAGGCTCTCCTTGAATTGCCCAGACTGGGCCTAAACTTGGGGTCCTCTGCCCCTGCTTCCCAAAACGCTAGGATCACAGTGTTGCGCCACCATGCCTGGTGATCCCGGAGCTTTGAACATGCTCCTTACAGACCGAGTGAATCTAACCACAGCTTTGTCATACACCAAACCCACATGTACATGGGATTCAACTCCAGATTTGCTAGGAGGCCTAGATTATGAGAGGGCTGTGCATGCCAACAAGACATTTAAATGATGGGGCCATGGGTAAGGGTGACAGAGCGGGGTCTACAAGTCCACAATTTGGGGCATAAAGGTTTTCAGAACTTTACTTGGGTCTATGGGCTGCCAAGTCCTGAGGAAACAATGGTTATGTCCCCAAGTACTCACAATCACCCACAGATAAAACCCCAAGCCTCTTTCGAAGGACAGGAAATGCCCTTTTCCACCAGGCCCAGACTAACTTGCCATTATGTCCTGATGCAGGGCCGCTGTTATAGAGACCTTCCGTGGCTCTCCGAACACACTGACGTCCCTCCTCCATGTCTTTACGGGGTGTCCAGGAGCACAGTGACACATCTCTAGAAGGAGACGGGGAGCAGCCAGAGGGGAGCTGGGCAAGGAGGCAGGAGCCTTGAAAGTCAAGCTAAGTGTATCTGATTTCATCTACAGCTCACTAGAGCACTGTAAGCAGCGGCGGGAAGGGGTCTTTATTTAGAGTGTCAGCTTGTCCAGGACAGAGGCCATGGCTCATCTGCCTTTGGCTCCCAGAGCCTAGCCCAGTACCTGGCACACAGCAGGTACTCAGAAAACAAACTGGAACCGCGGCTCGCTCTCCATTTGACAATTTCCTTGTCACTGAGTGCAGAGAAAAGAACTTGGGTTAGATCAAGAACAAGTCACCCTGGGTACATATCTAGATTTCTCTGAGCTTGTTTCTGTATGTACCAAGGGGGTAACAATTCCCATCTCATAAAGCATCCAGTTCTGTACCTGGCACATGGTGGAAGAATGTGGAAGCTGAACCTTCGTTTAAAGTTGACCCTTAGTAACAAATACAGAAGGTTCTACTTCCTCCAAAAAGTTTTTGTAAAAAGATATGTAAAATCTATCAGAAAATCTTAGAGATATCTGGCCTTTGAAAAACTAGTTTTAAGGAAAAAGCCACTGGAATAGTCCATCTCTTCTTTGGCACAAGTTTGTTTATTTTGCTTATCTCAGTTCAAAGTCAAGAGTTCTTGAAATTTTAAGTAGCAGTAAATAGTTCTATATATTCAGGTGAAGCTGATCGTTTGTAGAAAGGCATATTTTCACTTGGTGGCAAGAACTCTGCATCTATCTATCTTAGTAAGTATGTGCACTTCACTTAGGTAACACTCATATCCACAGATACAAGGTGGTAGAGCCCAGCATGAAGGTACAAGAAAGATTTGAAATTAGCACAAAGCTGAGAGGTTCCTTGCACCTAGATTATGTGTCTTTCAGGGCCTTGGGCATTTAGTTGTTGATAATTTTTAAAAATGAACTTTAAAAATTGAAGCTGGATGAGGTGGCACATGCCTGTAATCCCAGCAGTGTGGGAAACTGAGGGAAGAGGATCTTAAGTTTGAAGGCAGTCTGGGCAACTTAGTGAGACTCTGACTCAAAACAAAAAAAAGGACTGAGGATATAGTTCAGTATGAAGACCCTGGTTCAACTTTCAGAAAGCAAGAGATAGAGGGAGAGGGAGAGGGAGAGAGAGAGCGAGAAAGAGCGAAGGATGGAGGGAGAGGACGGGGGAGGGGGAAGAGGATTTTCTAGTCATCCATTCACTTTATGATCAAAGCTGGAAATTAACTTATTTGAAGTACAAAAAAGAAGGAAGTGTATACATGTCAAAAAAAAAAAAAAAGAAGGGAGGAAGGAAGAGGGAGAGGAGGGAAACAGGCGGATGCACAAGCTAGCAAGTATCTGGATGCTCTTTTCAGTTAGAAGTGCCTGACCACAGCACCCAGAATGCAGGCCTGGCTCTCAAACAAAAGCGTCCTTTCTTCAGCCCGAGGGACAAATCCACAACAGTCTGCGCCTCTTATGAAGCTGTATCAAACAGCTCCGCAGGTCAGGCTTTTAAAGAAATTCATCCAGAAATTATGATCAAAACAAAATTATCATTCTGACTGGAATGCTAGATGATTCCGTAAAGTTGGTTGAATTTCTAAGTGAAGTCTCTGTTTTTGAGGAGCTCAAGGTGAGAAATCCTTCAGTTTGTGCGGGGAGCTGCACCAGGTGGCCCAAGCTGGGGTGATGCGTAAGTCCAAAACTTCAGACTTCCACCTAAATCCATTGAACTTTGCCAAGACCTGAGGTGATGTGAAACCTGAAACCTGGGTCATCACCATCCCTAACAAACAGTGTGAATATAAAGAAAAAATTGAACTCCTCCCTCAAGTGCACTTTTGATAACCAATGCGAAGCACTCTGAAGGGCGCTACGTCTGGGATCATCTTGCAAGAAAATCCACCTAAAAGTGAAGCCCTTTGGAGAATTCAGAAACCCAGTCCCTGGGAAGCCTGACTTTTGTCGAATTTCAAGCAGCGGCCAAGTTTATAACCAAATTCCAAAATACGGTTAAAGGATTTTTTAATGACCTGATTGGTATTTTACAATTGAAAACCTGCCTAAACTGAGCATGAAGCCAATTACTTGCCAATCACTTCTGCCAATCTCGACCCTGCCCACAGCCAAAAGAATAAAAATCTAGTTCTCTACAAGTTTTAAGCCCAGTAATGGTTAGCACAAGCGCTCAGGTATCTTAATCTGAAGTAGAACACAAAGAACAGGGAAGGCATTTGTGACAAACCTAAATCCTTGCAATAAACTATTAGCTCTTTTCACCTTTTATGGACTCCAGCTGGCCTGCGGCTTGCGTAAAAGTGTTATAATCCAAAGGTACACGAAGAAAGATACGAATCAATGAATGCCACTTTCCCACTGGGGTGAGCAGACTAGAAAAACATTTTCTTAGGCTAATAACTATGATTAAAGTCAAAGCCTTTCATTGTAAATAAAATTCCAAAGGGAAAAATCAAATTCAAAATTTAAATCCCCTATTTAGTACACGAAGCCAAATGGGAGACAGGCAACCGGGCCTCGGTATGTTCCAACCCGCAGGGACACGGTCGCACAGCCTGGGGTCCAAGACACAGACAGCATGGTGGCGGGACACTGAAGGAGGTGCCAGCACACACAGCCATGGCAGACTCGTACACGGGTTACAACAGTTGCCTGGCAGAGGGCAGGAAAGTCTCTTACAGAAAGAGTGTCCTACTCTAATTCACACAAGGCACTCTAGAGGCAGGCAGGAAGAGGTCTTGGGCGTGTCCCGGTGGCTTCTTTCCCTCCTAGGGGTTGAGCTCTGTTTTGTTTTGTTTTCTTGAGTTTGAGCCCAGGGCCTTTGCACGGAGTATTCCCAATCTCTTCTATTTTTGAGGACAAGGTTTCACTAAGTTGCCCAGGATGGGCTTAAAGTTAGGGTCCTCCTGCCTCAGCCCCACAGAGTGCTGGTGTTATAGGCGCACACCACTGCACCTGGCTTAGGTGTGGCACACACCACTGCACCTGGCTTAGGTGTTGGGCTCTTGATAGATGACTGCCTGAGCCCCTTGCCTCTGAGCCTGCTCCTTCAGATCCTTATGTTAAAGCTCAGTAAAGCAGCTCTGTAGATAGCTTCCCAAGCCATACATATACTTCACCCTATTGCCCAAAGTTTTGCAGAAATAATCAGGAGACGATTTTTGTTTTGTTCATTTTGCAATACTGGGGTGTTATGGCTTGTGTCTAGATTACCCCCAAAGCCTCATGCAGTTATAGGAGGGGCTTCTCAGAGGTGGCTGGATCTAGGATGTGTGATGCTGAGATTAACTGTGTGATGCTGGGATCAGGGGTGTATGATTACTAAATTAGTCCACTGACTGGTTTGGCATCACTCTGGGTATGGATAATGCGAAGGCCCAACCTGGGTGTGAGTGCTACTGTCTTAAGGGCTGGCAGCATGGATAGAATATAAGGGATAGAAAGAGGGCTGCCGTCACTGCTTGCTGTTGCCGTCACTGCTTGCTGTTGCTGCTTGCTGCTTTGCTGCCTTCTGCCCACCATTATTTCTCCTCTGTGATGCTCCTCTGCCATGCCACCCTGCCTTGAAGCCAGCCAACTATGAACTGAAACCTCTACAAACTGTGAGCTATGATAAACTTTTCCTCCTTTAACTTTGGGTGTCAAGTATTTTGACTCAGCAACAAGAAAAGTAAAAAGACACGAGGATCGATCCTAGAGTCTTGCACATGCTAGGACATGCTTTACCACTGAGCTATAGCCCAAGGCATTTTTAAAATTTTGAGACAGGGTCTTGCTAGGCTGGTCTCACACTTGCTGTCCTCCTGCCTCAGCCTCATGAGTAGGGATTATAGGTGTGCACAACCACACCCAGCTAGAGATCGGTTGTAAATTAGAGGTGCGATAGTCACTGGAGCACTGTGCTTCTGATGAAATCCAAGGATGTACGCTTCACCCACCGAGCCCTCTGCCTCCCCAGCTAGATCTGAGGGAGGAACAGATGAGGTGGTAAAAGGACTTCATGCCTGGCATGGTCATGGCCTCTTGGAGGAGACAAGCATTGGAAGGGAACATACAACGGTCAACAACCAGTGCTGCTGCTGGAGTCCCCAGTGTTTCCTATTTTTTCTGGGGTCCACAAAGCTTTCTGGCTCTTTCTGAGGAGGGTATGAGTAGCAAAGAGATCCCAATAGAATCTTAGTAAGCTTTAGCATTTCGAAACACTTCCATTAATTTGATATTAATGGTTAAGAACCATGATGACATAAATTTCTCTTTTCCAAATCCTAGAAGGAATCTGATCTTCAGTAAAGATTCTGCAGATGGGTTGTGATGCCATTTCACCATTTTATAATTAGACCTGTGTAACTTACCAAGTTACAGACCAGATTTCCACTCCACTGTCACAAAAAATTGATTTGCAATTTGGTGTTAAATTAAGATGCTTCATTTTCCTAGTATATGTGATTTTCTTTTCCACAGACGAATGATTACAGAAGCCATCAAACCCGAGTGCAGACAGAAAAATACCATCATAACCCCCAGAGAGTCTCCAAGTCCTAGAGATTTCATTTTATTCATTACTAAATCTTATCGAACTTAACGAAAGAGGCCAGAAACCATGAATAGAATTATGAAGAGGACATCTGTGGAACTCCATGCTTACCGAGGTTCTCAGAAATTCCCACTAAAATTCTGCTGTCTGTCTGTGCAGACTAAAGAGACTAATTTAATTGTAATTTGTGTGGATTGGAGTTTTAGAGCCAAGCACACTGTAAGCAGGCAGCAGTAACTTAATCCTACATCCGAACTAATTACATTAGAATCCCTCTGGTGGAGCTCATGGCTCCCTTTGATGTTACACTGCCGTTACCTTTCATCCTCAATCATTCTCTGGGCAAAGTCTGCTCCACACGTTCCCACCCTGCTGGATAAGGAAGCTATTGCCTTGGGAGCTCAGTTTTATTTTAATGAAACATCAAGGGACACAAAATAATTTCTCACCAAGAAGACTGATCTGTTTGAAAACTCTGAGGGGAAATTCTGAACTTCACAAAATGCAGCACACCCAGGACCAACAAATGTGGCTTTTCCCCGCTACACAGTGGAGAAACTGTCCACTGTATTGGACCATTCTGAGCTCTCCTCCCACCCTGACACAGGCCCCCAGGGTTTGTCCATTATGTTTCTTACTCTCTTAACAAAGCATTATTTCCTTGTGGGCACTCAGAGCTCAGCTCCAAGGGGGTCTCACCTATACCTGTTAACTGATAAACTGAAACCCAGTGAGTCTTCCAACAGGCCATTTGTTAATCTCTTGCCCAGATGCGGGCCTCAGTGGGTACCTTTGGTTTAGATCAAATTAGATGATGACTTCTGGGAGCCACGTGCAGAAGAACAGACACCCAGGTCACCCCGGTGAGGGCTGCATTCTGAGCCTCTCCAGTGACAAACTCAATGTGCCACCTCTAAGATGAAGGCTTAAAGGTCACTGGGGTGCCCTTAAACATATATTAGGCTGGTGAAACAATGGACTTCAAAGAAAAGCTGAAAACCCCCTCTAAGTCACTCTGGCCCCTTTAAGCACATCCTTGAGTGACTTCCAACACGGCTTCTCTCTCACAGAGGACTGGCACGTGGGTTAAACAGGACAATGTAAGTGAAATGTTAATCATTAATGGTAGTGCTTTGTCAACATCTACAGAGAAATAAAAACAGACTACCCTGGCTACGGTAAACTCCAATAAGAGGGCCTGAAGATCAGCTGATCAGAGTTCAGACAGCAAGCAGATACAAGCCAGAAATTTTGACCACTGGTAATTTAACATTGTTAATTCGATACCTTAAGGCAAGTTTTGGTAATGTAAAATAAATGTCCTATTTGCCTTTCAATAAGAATGCCTGAAAATCAAAATCAACCTAATTCAAAGACTATATTTTTCTAACTCCATTTTGACTGAACGAGATACTACTGAATCAACAAAATGTATCACACTTGAGAGACACTGAGAGACGTAGTGGGAAGCAAAACCAAGATATGCCAAACACAGTGAGAAGCCAAAGATTCAGACAGCCTTCCAGTGCGGGGTGTGGAATAAATGACTTTCAAATTCTCTCTCTCTGAAATAGTACCATGACTAATAACTGTCTCAGAACTCTGCTCTGGGACAAATCGCATCATACGTCAGTGCTAAGTACATAGTAGGCTTGCAGTAAAACGACATGATTCATCACCAGATGGTTTGGGCCAAGCATCCACTCTACCGCTTTCCATATACAAGTCACAAGTCCCTTCAAAGGTATATGCCTCCACTAGGACTTCGCACCACTTGACGCCCATGTATCTTGTTTAATAAACATTTTGAAAAACACAATGCTAGCTGTTAGGGAAAGAAACAGAAAACCAGGAGGTGGATTTAGAGGGACAAGACACTCAACACAACTCACATCTCATGAATCCACCCCACCTATGTAAGAGCTAAATAGCTCATAAGAATATTTCACAAGAGAAAGCATGGCCAAAACCCTGTATTTTTATGATTTTGCCCAAACTTAAGGACTTAGGATTTGACTGAAATTTAGAATCCAACTCTGCCAAAGTATTTGAAAATCGGTGGCGATGTTATAAAAATAAGGGGAAGAAGAGGGCTGTGCTAAACTATCTTAGGGCTTGGGCTGTTACTGTTCCCAGACGAAGTGTCAAAGGTTGTTGGTTCAACTCCAGGGAAAAACAAGTACAGAATTCCTCCTATCCTATTTCTAGGTGTCCATTTATACCAGCTAATTGGGCCTCAGAGTAGACCTGCTTATAATCTGGAGAGGACAAATGTACATCTCAAAGGCTATTATGCCTATTGGACTGCAGAAAAAGGTAGGTATTAAAGGTGCAGAGATTTATGACTCAAGATGGGCCCTTCTGACAATTAGACTTGTTCAAATATGGGAACACGCTGTCTTAAGGACACCATGTACTTTCATCTCCAGATGTTTTCCATGAAGATTTAGGAGACAAGATGGCCAGCTAGGAAGCTAGTGAGGAATTCTAAGCAAGAGATGGTGAGGCCTGAATTAGTACAGTGGTGGCAAAGACAGACAGGAAGAGACAGGTGAAAGAAACGTTTAAGATGTAGTATCAAGAACTTACTAATTGATCACATACGGAACACTGACAGAAGGACAAGGCATGAGTGTTCCAGTAAGAGGACTGAAATTGCTTCTCGGCCTTTTGGCTAAGATCAAGTGCAGTAAGAGGATTGAACCAGCATCCAATACAGAAATATGAGAGGGAAGCAGGTTTATGGAAGATGCAGAGTCTGGGGTGCTGACAGGCTGTCTGGATGGAGTCACTCACCAGGGTCCAGGTGCTGGGAAGATGGCTGACTGGAGGCACAGCTGGGGAATTCTCAGCGACTGGGGCATCCTACCTCAACTCCCACCCAAGAGATGGACTACACCATGAGAAGAGAGCTGGCGAAAATGGCTTCTAAGAAGCAGACTAGAAAGAGAAGCCCAAAGAGACAGTACAGGACTAGGCAGGAAGGACCCAGGAGAACAAGCGCCATGCAGTGTCCTGGAGGCTGACAGTAGATTTCAAGAAGGAACAGGCGACAATGCCGAGTGCAGCGGAGTGTTCCAATAAAATCAGGATTGGGCAGCACCACTGGACTTGGCAACATGGAAGTCCCTGGTGGAATAAAGCGGCTAGGCAGCCAGTGGGAACAAGGGAGTGAAGACTACCTTAACTGGCTCTTGGGTGGGGGAGCACGGAGACCAGGAAGGGGGATGTGGAAGCAAGGATAGTTTTTAGGATGGGAAAAACCAAAGCTAAGAGGGAAAGTGTTGGCAGAGAGGGAGAGATTGAAGGTCTGCGGGGAGAGGAGACCTCGGGGAGGGGCAGCCAAGGGCACAGGTGACGGGACAGGCCTGGGTCAGGAAGAGGGACACTCTACCCCAGGGGGCTGGAGGGAGGAAGCAAGGATCATGGAGGAGACCATGGAAACAGCTGCAGCCTGTGGGGGCAGTGGTGGGGACGGAAAAGATTTCACCTGACTGCTGCTGTGAAGTAAGAAAGCAGATCTTACAAAGGAGAAGACGTGAAGAGAATATGGAGTAAGGAGACTAAGAATGAGCTGAGCAAGACAAGCAGGGTCAAGGGCAGGGCTGTGCGGGGGCCCGCTAAGAACATGGCTTGAGTTAGGAGAGACACACGTCCTACACACGGAGAGACCAACCAACCCCCAAACCCTTGCCCTACTCTCTGCCCTACTCATTGGCTCCCACTGGCCCCAGGGAAAAGGCTGCCTCCTCCCAGCACACAGGCCCCACGTGCTGCATTCCCCAGCCACCCATCTGGCCTCACCGCTTCACGCCTCCCTTCAGCCTCAAGTTCTCCTGGGTAAGCTGCTTCTATCAACTGCTCCTACTTACTGAGAATCCAGGATTCTAGCTCATCAGTCCTTTGCACATAACTTTTTATAAAAGCGTCCAAGAGGATATAGGGAGAGTTCTTGTCCGTATAAACTAAAAGACTGATGACAGCTCTTTCCCAAGCTAGAAAAATAAGTTGGAACATTCTTGTGACCAGAGTCAGATTGTAAGAGCAGCTCCTGGGGCTGAGACAGGCACTGGGAATCCAGCTGAAAACAGAGCTGCTGCCACGGTGTCCAACCTCATAGGTGCTCCTTTCTTCCCTGACTAGGACACCCCAAGAACCCATCAGCTATAAAGTCCCTAAGCTGTCCTTGACGATATCTTAAAACCCAGCCACAGAGCCTGGGTCCTCTGCGTCCTGCTGACCTCTCACACCTAATGGTGCAGACAGACCTCTGAGGCTCACACACCCTGATTCGCCAGTGTCCTCCCCACATGCGGCTCTGCCCAACTCTGCAGTCCAGGAGGTACTGAACCCACTAACAGGATTCTCCCAGACCTGCCTCTGTTTTCCACTCTCCAACAAAAACAAGACCTCGGCCAGGAGCCAACCTCTGGGGTCTGTCTGGGAAGGGGGTGCCTCTGTCAGACCTGTCCTTCTGATGCTGAAACCAGATCCCCATGGATCCCGGATGCCAATGGAGTGCATTTAAAGCTTTACAAAAAGTTGTGCTGGGTAGTCTTCCCCCTCTTTTTTAAAGGGCTGGAGAAATAAATGAGCAACTAGCAGCCATCACAAGGAGGGGCCGAGTCACTCGGAAAGAGTTCCCACATGGCTTTTCCACCAGGCACAGCTTGTGCTGTACATGCATCTGTCCCAGTAAAAAGCAACCAGGACATCATCAGTGCTAGGATGTGTCACTGATCCCAGGCTGTCACAATAACACAAAGGATCAGCCACAGGGAAGTCAGGGGACCTTCCTCTACCACAGCCTCCCCCAGAGAAAGGCAGTATCAAACGAAGCCAAATGCCAGGGACCCTGTGCCAGAGTGATGGCTGGTGTGACCCCTCAGCCTGTGCTGTGGAATACTTTTTGGAGGCGGGAAAAGCAAAATGATCTAAATTAAAATGAAACACAACAACATGAGTTAAGATCTTCCCACTATATAGCAACACCTTGTGGCTGCAGACAGTCCAATCTAAGCAGGGTAAGGCCTCTGTCTACAACTCGCTGGCTTCTAACCATGACTGCTTGTGGACAAGACCATGACTGCCGCTGGACTTAATGACCTACTGGCTGACACTGGTCTGCCTACCCGTGTAGAGCACTCCCCAACCTCTCCACACTCTTTCAGAAAGGGGACTTTCCTGCACCCGGAAGTTCCCATCTTGCAGGTTCCCCCAGTAAGGATCTGCCTCAGGAGCAGCCACTGCTAAGACGGCATGTTTCAGCTGCATTTTCCTCAGACCATAAACATCGATCAGAGATGGAAGGGGCCAGAAGAGCTGGGGTCCCACTGCCTACCCCAAAACATGATCTACTGTGCTTCTTGCAACGGCAGAGAGCTAAGTGTAGTCCTGCACTGGCTGTGCCCTGCACACACCTGGTTGTTTTATTTCTCTACATTCCTATTGCAGTAGTAAACAGAAATACTACTAATTCTAGACCTAGCAGAAGCTCTGCCTTCCCCGGGAGGCCTCCCCTGCTTCTCCCTGTTCCGGCTCGGACCATGCCAGGCCTGTGCCTCTCGGGCGCCATGGCACCCTCTGCAGAGAGCACCAGGGTTCATACATGTCTGTATGAGGCCCACAAAGAACTGCAGCAGATCTCCCCAACTGGACCAAAACTTCCTCCGGTACTGAGACTGGGTCTACCTGTGGGGTTCCCAGCACCTGGCAGAGACCCCCACATATAAGGTGCCACAGGTAGTGACTGCTGAGCTGAACTGAGGGTGAAACCAGGATGAAAGTCCACGTTAAATCTGCCCCAAATGCTGTGAACTCCTGGGAGGGCCTGGCGGGTGCGATTATTCCTCTCACTGCCTTTCTGACCATGTCATCCACTGAGAACCTTTTTCTCTAACCGGAACTGGCTCTCAGTGCTCCTGCCAGTACCAGTATCTTTTCTGTCTCTGAGCTATTGGGTCTGGAATATTTTATCCATCTCATCCTCTTCATCCCCCCACATTCTGGTGAGGGGAAAGGTGAAGGGTAAGAAGAAAAAGAGGAAGAAGAAGAGGATTGGGGGAAGGAGGAATATGAAGGGAGGAGGGGGAAGGGGAGAGGAAGAGAGGAGGAAGGG